>DWAK01000029.1:0-17975 GCA_018230145.1 Lepidochrysops patricia
GGTGACGCAAGTCCAACCGCCCTCGCCTCTATTCTCTATTGCTCTACTTTATGGCGCGAACCGCGCGAGCGGACGGACTTGCCTTCCGGAGGCGCTACATAAGTAATATAATCTATTTTTTTAGTTACTAATTTGATAGTTAAGTATAATATAAATATTAATAATTTGTTCATAAGCTGAAGCGAGTCACATTGAACTTTTTCGTTTCACGCCGCGCCATTAACCGCGGATAAAAAAATGTCATTATAAAAACATTGTCGTAAAATTTGTTATTGTTTATTTTGCACAAAAATTAATCTAATTATTAAATTAAATAGGAATTTTAGTGCTAAAATTTTATTTTCCTTTCATTTACGAAAAATAATTTTCACGGCGATGTTTTTCACGGCGGAACGAACGTCAAACACAACAAAATCGATCATAAATCAATATCGATTTATCAATAAAACCTCTAATTTTTGTATGACAGCGATTTGAAAATCAGTTTGATTTCAAGGAATAATTTTTCGGAGCGTCAAGAAAATCGATTATACCTACTTATTAAGGCATCAACACTTCACATCCAATGTGTGGCCAAACTCGCTTCGGCTTTTGAACAAACTATAATGGCATCGCAGCAAACTACGTCATAACTCTTAGGCCATATTACAGAGCCAGTGGCTTAAAGTCTATAATTAGAGGCTCTACTCCATTACCGTGGAGTTCAGCGGACGAAGTGGCGAAGAGCCACGGACCCGAGGAAACCCTTGCATGCAAAAGTGATTTATAATCTTATAATACTGAATACATATATTATGAACTGTTTTTGAATAGATAAGTAGTTTTTTTAAGATTTATTTTGCGAAGCTTTGCACTCATCACTGCCAGTCCGCTAGATCTTGAGCTGACGCAACCCTAGCGTAGGGAGGGTATACTATGTCACATCACTACCTCAGACCTCTCTCTCCTCTCAGTATATAGTGTCAGTCCTCCTGCCGTGCACGCACTCACATGTAAGTTATTTAATGCGCTGCGCCGGCAATTTGTTATTGTTATTAAGACACGATCATAATCATTATTGTTAAACAAATGTCGTGTTTCAATATTTCTCAATGAGTCATTAATTTTCTAACCGTTGGTTACAAAAGAATGCGCAATAGTTTTTCTCAGTTTACTGGCTAATATTATAACTACTGTTATCATAGAGTACTTATGTAGAGTACATACCTACGTCTTTACGGATTAAGTTGATGAAGGCATACTTAGTTATAAAATATATAATTTCTATAGCATTTTAAATAAGTGTCAAGGCTATTTTGAATTTTTCTTTTTTTATCGCTTTCGTCAATAAAACAAGACGCGACGCACCATGTACGAATGTACGATTTTATTTACCTCTTACTTAATTAAGTACCTACCATCATGGTGGCGCGCATGGGATTGTATACAGTAGTTAGTTATTGCAGGGACAAAAAAATTGCAAATCAGACTTCGAATTCTCTAATCTCTACATTATTATTATTAGTAGGTACATAGGTATTAGGTACAGTCAGTGAAGTGAAAAATATCAAAATTCAAAAATTGCTTTGTTATATTTTATTGCATTTAAGGTCAAGCTCTTTACGTGCCTTTACGTAGGTTACGTGAAATAAGAAATATTAAAACATTTGTTCAAAAAATGTCAGAATAAACCATTTGACCTACAAAACTGTGGAGTACCTACTTACTTATTTGGGTGCAGCGTAGCAGGGTGTTTTCTAGTGGGGCACAGTTAGTGTGTCAGCGCACAAACTCTATGGAGTCTCTACATCAGTATATATTGTCCTCATTAGTGTGAGCTGTTGCCGTCGTTAAAGACGAAAGTATGCTATGTTTAATCCCAAGAGTCAAGACATAAGTAGGTAGCGTATGTTATATAATATGTACCTACCTAATACATATAGACTTTTATTTATTGAAGCTCCGATTGTTATATTATTCCCGAAACACTTCAGTTACTACTAAAACTTTAATACGCCACCAATGGTGGTGCACCCGCGACAGTATTGGGCTATTGGCCAATCAAAGTACAGTTACTACTTGCAACAAAAAGTTCTAGTGGAAAGTTTTCTTCATACAAAACACATAGACCGTATTTTTACATTTCCCGTTTCCGTAATATAATATTAGTTATACTTAATATGTACTTATTATATTATGCTCGGGCACAGACGGACGACGTTAGTGTACATAGAACGGTGATTTCGGGACTCAAACTTTAGGTAGGTACCTCAGAATACAGAATAACTTTATTCTGTATTCTGAGGTAGGTACCTAATGTCATGAGACATGAGCGTGACCATACCAAGTATTATGTGTAATAATAGGTAGATATAAGACATTATAATAAAAGGTTTTCTCGCTATATCTTAATTAACACATCGATGTGTCCAACGTACCTGTACCTAATTGTTTCATTGTAAGGGCGAGGTTAGCCGACCGCCTCTGACCGGTACTACGCAAGGGCGACTTACATACAATATACCTACATACCTATTGCATGCTACACACAGGTATAGATAATAATATTACTGTGACAAAGGTAGCATATTTTCCTTAAGGCTTAAAATACTTTCCAGTTGTATTCCTATATTTAGAAGAATCCAACCTTAAAATGAATTCTACGACCGTAGCTGTTGTAGTCCGAAAATATACTCTAGCATACATTTTAACATTCAACCCATAGAATGTTCGGTGATACGTAATTGGACACAGGTTTTGCAGATTAGGTACTCCCAGAGTGGATTCCTTGGGATCTAACGGATATAGGATGTCTGCCCAAAGCCAAATTATTTCATTAATAATAATAAAAAGAAATATCCATGCAAAGCAGTGGCGAGGCATCTAAACAACTCCATTATTATCGGCTTCCCTTTTGAGTCGGTGTTCCTTATTGCACTGTGTTGTATGTAGTTGTACACATACCTTATCTAGCGACTACGGCTTCCCTCTAAAGAAAATTCACCCTTCGCTTCTGATGCAAAGTGAAGTCGATCAACACTTGCATATTTGTGCAGATGTTTATAAGCTCGGCTGTGAAATGTGTACGGTCTATGCAAAGTAGAAATGATTACGAACGTATTGAAACCAATGACAATTTTCACTATAATTATGTACTCTACACAACATTTAATCGTACTTAGACATAACTACAGAACAAAGGTTTTCTTTTCTTTTTAAGCGATTCGTCTCTACGTAAAAAAATCCATATTTAAGCTCAATGCCCATCATGCACGGCCGAAAGAATTTGCCAGGAGAGGCTCCTGGATTACTTATATTAAGTATATAAGTTATATAGTTTCACCCTGTGTTGAAACTCCTGGCACATTTGTCGTTACGTCTCATTAGACAAATCTGAATATAGATACCGATGTATTTGTCTCATTTTCCAGGAGTAGAGTAGGATTAAATGCCAAGTCCCAACTATCATCCAAAACCATCGACCTTCTGTAACAATATCACCTTTGTTACAGTTTCCAAGGCCGTTCGCGTATGTGTGTTAATCCAACTGAAGCGTAACGCGTCACCATGCCACGTCCTCACCTCACGCAATAATTGCAGGCTTTTCCTTCGTTGTGTATAAATAACGCGCAGAATTCTTGGAATTTTTATTCATATTACGACACACGTGAAGTCGTGAACGTAAATCGTATTCTCGGTGAGAACCTGTGCATTTTTGCATGCTTTTTTCGCAACAAGTCACTATATAATGCCACAAACAAGTCACAGCTTTTCGAAAATGATTGTATATTTTTATACTTTTTTGAAGGGCATCCCAACCCAACCATCCAACACCTGTGAACCATCATTTAACTTTATAGCATTTAAGCGATTGGTGTAGATAAAATTATATACTTATTTTATTCAGCATATTAGTTATCAATTATCATTGTAGGTAGGTATGCCTAATGCCACTTAGACAAAAAACAAACCCGGGGATAGGTATAATATTATGAAAATATTATTTGATCATAATATATGACGACAACCCGAGTGACCTAATCACAGAGAGCTTCTGGAAAATTCTAGCGGGAAACGATCGTCTTACAGGATGGCGGCTATTACTGTTTGTCCTATCATTCTCTCGAATTACACTCGCGGGATTGTAAACACTATGTATTCAGATTTTAAAGTTTGAAATGATATCTGATTCGGTATTGGAATAAATAAGGATAAAATTCGAGGTCTAGATTGTAAGATTGCATTGTGAAAATACCGTAGCGACTAAGGAGTAATGTAAATAACAGAAGTAATTTTAGTTTGTACAGACTACAACTATTACTTATATAAAAGATTCGTGCGTTATTTAATAGCGATCGATGTGATTACTAAACACTATTTTTTATTATAGGTTCTGAATATGGGTTTAAAGAATTAAGACGTCAAGATGACCCTCCTACCTATCCTCCTGACGCTCGTCGCGGTCCAAGTCAGCCACAGTTTCAACGGAGACAGCTTCGAGTTGGAGTGCCCTGACGAGTGCGACTGCCACTACTTCAGGATCAACTGGGTCACAGACTGCTCTGAGAGCAACCTCACCGAGATCCCCTACGATGAGTTGAGCCTTAGCGTCTACATACTCGATCTGAATGGCAACAATATAACGACCCTCGGTCATTTCCCCAGCGAAATCAAAATGAGAAGACTCCAGATTGCTCACAATAAGCTGACGAGGGTCGAAAGGGATGCGTTTCAGGGATTGGAGTATTTGATCGATATTGATTTATCCGGGAATAATATCAGCTATGTAAATCCCGAGGCGTTCATGTAAGTTGAAATTAACAGTATATTATATTTCAAAAAAAATATCTACGCAGTACTTTTGTACTACATAGTACTACTGTAGTGATAGCCTGATAGGGATTGAGTTATAGCCAATTAATTTAGGAATGAATAAGTAGTTCCTGATATTTTAATCATCGTTATTATTTTTCAAATATTAATCGATCATACAGATACAGTCATGCTCAACGCTCATGCCCACTCCCATTATCAAAGTTAACGAGCAGCCATCGATCCTCGCCAAGATTATCCGCAAGCCATGACCATGATAATGCTATTGTTTACATGCTTCCCACAATAATCGTCATCCGCACCGTACAATGGCTCTTGATGTATCAATTGGCCTGAACTTGGGCAGCTAATGTTGGTCGTGAGCGACATATTAGATAATGACACAAAGAATGCAAATTGAATTAACTTCGCTTTGTGCTCTACTTAACTCGTTTTGCAGATATACAATATTGTTTGCGAAATAACTTTATTTATGTTCGTGACTTTACTTGAGAACGAAAATCTATTAGAGCCCGTACATAATATCTACCTATCTATATTTTGCTTGTAAGTATGAAGACATGTCTAAGTGACAACCAAACTATGTATTAAAACGAAAACAAAAAAAAAATCAGCGTTATTTCCTTTTAAAACTATTTATAAATATAATTATTACGTCGTGGAACATTATTGAAATTTATTAAGATCCGATAATTTTGTAATTCCAGGGACTCACGAGGACTTCTTAACGTTGAAATCCAGGACAACCCACTCAACAACATCGTAGGACCTTTCCTCATCTCCAGCACGTTGCAATACCTAGACATCAGCTCCTGTAACATATCAGTCATCAACCCACAGTTCTTCGACAACATCACATCAATAACCACCCTAGATCTCTCCAGCAACCCTCTGGTCAAATTAGAGGAAGACATCTTCGACGTTCTCACTAGCTTGGATACCCTAAAGTTGAACGATTGCAAGCTAACCTATATTGCCGAAAATGCCTTTTCGGCGCTTATCAACCTGAAAAACTTAGAACTAGCCGGTAACTTCCTGTCAACCACCAATTGGCCCGAACTTTTGGGAACATTGACGAGGCTGGAGTATTTGAACCTCAGGAAGTCGAATCTCACATCGCTCTCAGAAGACACTTTCTCCAATTGTACAAATCTCGTCAGTCTTACACTTGCAGAAAATGAACTGCCTGAAATGGACGTTGCAGCAACGTTGGGCAACAGCGTTGAACATTTGGAATTATTAGATTTATCGAATTGCAAAATTCGCGGTCCGCTATCTGGCGAAGCGTTTGCTAATGCTACGAGATTAAAGGTTTTGTACCTCTCTGGCAATCCCTTATTTGCGCCAGACTTAAAAGAAGCCTTGGCACCTCTTCCAAAATTGGAGAGATTATTTATAAGCAACTGCGGTTTGCGTAATCTACCCGATAACTTCAATGTCTTCGACAATCTCATAGAGCTAGATATTTCTCACAACCCGCTAGTAAACGTCTTTACTAGATTACTCGCACCGTTAGAACAACTAGAATACTTGAATATGGGCTATAGCAACCTCTCCTATATAGGTCCCGATACATTTGCACATATGACAGGCCTGAAGAAACTCGTTCTCTCGGGTAACGACTTGCTGTCACTAGAAGCCGGTCTATTTGGAAATTTGACACAACTTACTACGATAGAACTCGAGTTCTGCGGCCTCAAGAGACCCCAAAACTCTAATGCCTTTTTCAAGAATCTCACCTACACAAACTTAAGAGAAGTCAAACTCGGCGGAAACCCCCTAATCATACCTTCCTCGGGTCCTTTGTTCCCTAAGCAACTTTCTCAGGTCACAGTCCTGGATTTGAGCAACTGCAATATATCTTCACTAAATCCGGACGCATTTGCGAACACTGAAAACTTAACGGATCTGAACTTAGCCGGCAATAATATCAAGTCCGAGGAAGGAAGTTTAACGTTTTTGGAGATTTTGAGCCATCTCGAAAAGATAAATCTGAGTAATAACAATTTAAGTACGATCGACCCTCAGTTGTTCGCTCACAACCCTAAGCTGCACTCGCTGAATCTTCTGGGCAATCCGTTCATCTGCGACTGCAAGATCGCCGAGATGTGGGACTGGGCTAACATGATCAAGGGAGATTTAGACGTGCTGGTCGGAGCGAAGAGTGCCGAGAAGGATATCGTCGTAAAGGGCAACAAGCGAAAGAAGAACCTCCACTGTAGATACAACGAGGCTCAGCTTAAGAATGTAACTCTTACGGCCAACAAGACGGTCCCAGGCAGAAGACCTTTCGTGAAGCCTAGAGAGTTAATATACGCGAACAGAACCTGGGCTAAATACGTGCGAGAGTCTGGCTGCGAGCCGGTCGTGAAGATTCTGAGACCCGTGGCTCTCGCGGCTGTGGTCACCGACACAGATTCCATGTCCACTGCTGCTTTGATCCTCGCCACCTTCGCTTTCGCCTTCGGCGCTGCAACAGTGATAATGACTCTACGCTTGTTCCGTAAAAGGAATACCACGGATATTGACACAGAGAACACGCGTAAACATAGATAAGACTAAAATTGCAGTAGCATATGTGATGTAAATCAATGGATATATAGATACCCGCACGTGGTGTAAGTTAATGAAAAACTATTATTGCATAGATATTTTTTTTAATTCTTCATAGGTACATTAAATGTATATGTACGAAATATGCGTAGACAAATCATGATTTTATCTACTAGTCAAAATCAAAGAAATCCCCATTTTACATTTAAGTATTGCTTTAAACTATGTAATTAATTAATTTTATTTTAAATGTCTATATTAAATGTGATAAATATGTTTTATATCGTGTATTTTTATTGAATGTCCAATAAATATGTTAGTCCATTAGGATTAACATAATAATACTAACATGTTTATATTATTAGGGAATATAAACATTTTATTAATATTTACCTATTTGAATTTTGGAAGCTTTGTAGAGAAGTTTAATTACCTAGTTTATACTTTCATGTTGGCACTCTACATTTAATCATCAAACTATAATAAGTAATAGATATCAATCGGCTGAGCACTTATATAATAGAGCATTTCTTTCCTGTCCTACTTTTACCCATTACATACATAATATGTTTTGGTTGACTTATTTACACTGCATCCGGTAATGGAAATGCAATGCCGTGCACTCGTGCATAAGCAAATAGAACAATAAAATATTTGAATTAATTGAGACACAATATGATATATTTAAAAAGATATATAATCATAAAGATTATAAAGCTAATGTACCTAGCATTGGTATTTAAATAAGCAATGTGTTAACCTTAAGTTTAGAAGGCATAAATTAAAAAACCAAAAGCAATAGATATCTATTGATTTTGATCTTGGTTTTTTACATCGCTATTTTTCTATTTGTCGAGCTGTTACTAAACACTTACAAGAAGTTTATTATTTCACAATTGCTCTCGATTGCATGCTGTTTTTTTACTTAACGGTCGATGCTTTTAAAGCGCGGTGGTTTTTCTTTTTCATCGGAACGGGCGCAAGAAATGATCGTCACGTAATATATCAATAGCGAAAGTCGCGCTGATGTAATAATCGGCTGATTAAGAATAAAAATAAATAACAAAATATTTATTAACAATAATTATTAATTTATCTTAAATTAGCATTGGTATTAGGTTCTATAAATTAATCGTATCTAACATCACCGTCCGTTCGCTGTAGTCGTCTTCTTGATATAGAAGTTCTCTTTGTATATTTTCTTTCTGGAGCCGGGGACCTCGCTCTCCATGTTGTCGTTGCTGGCCATAGCGGCCAGTTCGCTGTCCAGCAGCCTCGGTAAGGAGACCGGCTCGAAGCCGTACTGGAACTGGGGCTCCACGAACTGCGTGTTACTCTTGTACCTCTGAAAGGGTTGAGTGGGGTACGCCGAATTATCCTGCTTCGGCGCCTCCTTCGAGTAGTCGTACTCGTACAAATACGGACTAACCGTCAGTTTCGCGTTGGCTTGCTTCTTCGGCATCACGAAGCTGAACATCGGCTGCAGGGTGTACGCGTTGTTTCTGTTGTCGACGGGTTTCGCGTAGTACTTCTGCGGCTTTTGTTTCTCGAATATCTTGTAATAGTTCTCCTTGTCCTTGAACCTATCTAGTATACTCGACGGTCTGCTTATCGCGTAGTCGAGAAAATATTCCTCTTTCATCTTGTCGTTCGCATCCTTGTAGTGCGCTCGCGTGTCCTGCGGGAACTCGTCTCCTTGCGCCTGATACTGCGCCAGGGGGCTGTTTTCGACATCGAAATGCGTTTGATAATTTGAAGCACCGTAAGATTCGGGGTTGTAGATGTCTTTCTCTACATCTACGGGTCGATCGTACGCCGGGAAACCGTATGCGGCGTTTTTATATGCTTTTTCAAAATTTTCCTCGTTTTCCTCCCGCTGCTTGATCATCGCGTCTATGAAATGTTCCCCATTATCGTCCGTGGCAGGGGAATCCTCTTTAATAACTATCTTCTTAGATTTTTCGTGTACGGATGGGGAGTACGAATACTGAGTATTATGAAATTGAGGTTTGTGGCTTTTCGTAGAATGCGAATGATGCTTATCATGTTTGTTGTCGTGATGTTTTTCATGTCGATCGTCATGAGAATCACTGTGCGGCTTATACTTGGGCAAATTAGTTATATCTTCCTCGTATTCTAAGCTCAGCGGTTGAAAATGTTTATCTACGTGTTCAGGTTTCGAATTAGTGCGTTCTTTGTAACCGTGGTTTTCACTATTTTCGTGATGTTTGCTGGCTTTTTCCCTGTGTTCCGGTTTTGGGTGGTGATGTTTTTTGCTGCCGTGATGATGCTCCTTATGATCATTGTGATGCTTATGTTTGGAACTATGATGATTCCGGTCAGAATCGTGAGTTTCCGGTGAGTGATGCCGTGAATACTCTTTATGTATATGTGGGGTAGCATGGCGTTCTTCTTTATGTTGCTTAGCGTTTTCATTAGAATTACTATTTTCACTGGAAGTGAAGTCGAAAATGAGCTGTTTAGGTTCCTCCTCATCATAATGCGTCACTTTAATCTCCTCAGGTTTGCTCGAATCGTGAACATAGCTGTAATGTACTGGTTTATTTTCTGTATGTTTTTCGTACGAGTAGGAAATAGGCTCGTTCTCTGTTTGTTTTTCATAATTAATATGCACCGGCTCAGATTCACTTTCTTTATTATAACTCACTTTCTGCTCAGAATAAGTTTCTTTATAGTTGGGAGAATTCACTTCGTACGAAAACTCCGGGCTATCATTAGGTGAACTACTTTTAATGGAGGGTGTAGGTTGAACTTCGTCGTCGTTATCGTCTTTGTGGGGTTTCGCCTTCTTGTGTTTTTTTTTTGGTGAACTACTATCGTATGTTTTAGTATTCTGTACGACGAACTCCTTTTGGTGCTTCTTTGCATGGTGGATGTTCGGCAGCTTGTGGTACGTGGCATCGTGAATTCGTGGCAAAAAGTGCTGCACTTGAGGCACAAGCGGATTATCGAAGGTCAGGGGCTCTAGTAAACTAATGTCTAGCAGAGGTAGCGGTGGTTTAGTCTTGACTTTTACTTCCGTTTTCTGTCCATTCACGTCAGTAACAAAGGACATTTCTTTCTCAAAATGCAGTTTCTTAGGTACTGTTTTCGTTTGCGAAGATTGTTGAACTTGTTTCGTCGTGAGCTCACTGGTGGTGGTGGTGTACGACGCGGGCGTGGACAGCTGTTCGACCCGATGAAATTTCGACTCACTTGGATTTTCACTGGAGTGGGTCTCCACATATACGTCTTTACTATTCGAGGGTTGCTGTGTTTGCTGCTTTGTCGCTTGATTCAATTGAAGAGATAGGCCACCTCCCGCATTACTGCCGTAAATGATCGGTTGCGATATCGTGTATCGAGGGGCACTCGGTGAAAATCCCTGCACGTTCGATTGTATCGTGTACTGAGCCGGCCCGAAGAAATGCGGAGTCCCGTGCTTGAACTGGTAACTTGGGCTCATTCCCAGTGGCTGGCTGAGATGTGCCGGTAAATTCTGTAGCTGCACGTACTGCTGGGGATAGATTGTTTTGTAAGCTATCGATTGCGGCGTTTCATGATACGTATTTCCGTACGAATCCTTCAAGAATCCGTTTGAGTTTTGGATCACTATCTTTTCCTCTTTGACCGGGACGACCTGGTTGGCCTTCGGTGCCGCGAAGCTGGGCACTTGGAAGGAGTAGGCCGCGTAAGGAGCGTTGCTGGCATACATGCCGAGGGGGACGTTCCGGTACAGGCGGGACACGGAAGCCGCGGCGACATTGTTCATCAGCGGACCCGCTATGTTTATCACTTTGACCGACTCACTCTTGAGAATCAAACAACTCAGCACAGTCAATAACGCCTGAAAAGAAAACACTCTGTTAAAATGTGCCAGGGTTAATATTAGGTAGGTAAATATTTAATTTAATATTAAAGGAACCTTTGGGCTTTGGTTAAAATCTAGAGATTTTTTAAATATGTAAATATGTACCTATCTTTAATTCATACCTACAGTAGACAAATAATTTTCTTAATCTTTTCAATATAAATGTTAAACCACAAATTCAAATCTGAAACATGTCTATGATCACTTTAAACATTTTTCAAAATAAACATCCTTTATGCCCGTAGCAGATAAAAAGTTATGTACAAAGTATTATTAAATATAAAAAAAGTTTTATATTTAATAGGTTGCATATTTATTTAATATTAATTGTTTAATATTAAAATAAGTACCTCTCTCCCCATAGTGGGTTCGTTGGTAACTAGGTATAGCGGCACTGCGCCCGCGCCGCCGCTGCGCGCTCTTTTATGCTAGCCGGCGCAGTAACAGTAGCCTGCACTTTTCCATCGACATTATATCACCGCCAGATGAGACTCCACAATACAGCCCACAAGACATAAATATACTTACAAAGGAACGATTCAGATTAAGCGAGCCGGAAAATTTCGATTAATTGCATTTTCAGTTATGACACAGGAAACGTCGAGCATTAACTTACGCATGCTAATTATGTTTTAGTGCCCATCTACATAATTTGTGACTGGTGGTGCGTACCAAAAACTAAACAGTAAAACAAAATATAGAGCTGTAGCTCATAAAACTTACAGGCGCAAAAGATACAATAAAAATAACCTAACCTAACCTAACCATCATGCTTAAAAATTATTTTTAGCAGCTTCGAGCCAGCGCATTACCTCGGGTCTGTTTAGTTCATTAAAGTCAAAGTTCTTAGCTCTATAAATGTTAGTCTATAATATGGAGTTTATATAGGTAGTCCATATTTTTTGCAGAGTTAAAGGCGTTCGAAGATTTAATTTCTTTCAGACGTACCTACAACTATAGGGGCACTTTAATGATATCGTCATGAAGGCGTGAGTGGAGTATGAGAAGCCAGTTAAATAGGTGTTGCTAAGTTACGCAACTTTGGACGCAACAGGCAATCAACTATCTGTGCCGGCACTAGAATCCAATTAGGTATGGCCAAGCGTCAAAAGATCTTTGAAAAGCTATAAAAAGTTAACCTGATATTGTTAGATACTCTTGCACAATTTCTTAAAAAGTTCTAATGTGTTATTGAATTGTGCTATGTTTTTATTGAGATGTGGACAGTGGACATGTGTCGTCGAACGACTTCGGTTACCCGCTTACAGGCCTATAACACCCATCTTGTTACGGTATATATGAAAAATATATACCGTCACAAGCTATAGATGAAAATAAATCCACTTTCGCCTTAGGTTCCTGCCCGCACACCATGACCGGCCGAAGAAAGCAGTGGTGCGAAAGTAAAGTTGGTATAAAATTACTTCCCGCGGCTCCGCCATCGGCGAAGCGAGGAGCACCGTCGGGTTTTAGTGGCGTACCTAAACCTCGGGTTGCGGCAGTTTACACAGCCCCCGGGGGAGTCCTCCATATTCCCCGGGGGAGTCCCCCATATTCCCCGGGGAATCTTTAAAAGATTTCCCGACGTAAAAAAAAGGTATAATGTTACTCAATACTTTGCTTTGTCAATATAAAAACTACCTGAGAGATGAAGTTTTTGAAGTATTATTATTATAAGACTTCTTATTCATAGATAGTAATATTATAAATCGAAAGTGTCTGTTCACGCCTTCTTTAGATGGATTAAGTTGGAGATAACTTTCGAGTCCCGCGAAAAGATATAGCATAATTTTCCATTTTCCATATACCTAGTAGGTAAGTAAAATGTTAGTTAGGTAATGAGAAAGTATTAGGTAATAATAATTTAGTACTTAAGTATGTTACAATTTTTATTTCGTAACTTTATTAACAAAATAGCACAATCACAAAAAACGAACTCCGATACCATGTCACTTATAATTAGTAGTTACTTTTTAAATGCTGCCAAATAAAAACGTATAACTGCACCAACATTCCATTACGCTTTTTAATAGACTATTTGTTAAAAAAAACATACAAAAAACATTATTAAGCCAATGTCTGATTGGCTTTTTTGCTAAAATTTTTTTTCTTTAATTTTCCAAGGGTCACTTGATACAGGAACGAGACTCGACGCGGCATTGCAGTAAACATGTTATGTAGTAAAGAATTTAATGTGTAGAAAATAAAGCTTAATATTGAATGCAGCAAATCGCCTTATACCTACAGTATTTTGGTATACAATTTCTTAATTATTTTATAGCTTAATAACTTTCTTGAATTTTTTTTATGTGGTTTTGTTGGATCCAGAATACTTGATTTAATGAAATTTATGTACAAGAACTGAGAGATTCCACACACAAAGAGATAGAATGAGTAGTTAAAATTTATTTTTTTTACAAATAACTTAAACTAAATTAAAAGTTAATAATACATACTTATATGTTATGACACTAAAATGAACAATTTATAAATTTTCTTCATGTTTTGAACTAGCAGTAGCAGTCTAGCAGGAACCCTTATACCAAGGCTGCCATACCTTTTCAAGAGTCGAATGATGCACTCAGTTGTTAACAACAGGCCACTTACGTTTCCTATTTTAGTTACTCTCACGACAAGCAGTTTGGGGCGTATTTTCTTACCATACTTATGCGAGCTACTCAAAAATTTTCATGGGCTCGCAAGCCTGGGGTTGGCTAGCCTTGCCTTATACTATATTTATACCCTTTACTCAAGATACTACTTGTATAAAATTCAAGATTTTAACTAATAGCATTTGACCATTAAATAAATTCCAAGGTCTACTCTTAACACCCACATGTGACTAGTTGAGTCACTAAATATTTAACGTAAATAACAATTCAGTATTTGTAACTTGTGTAAGAAC
Source organism: Lepidochrysops patricia (assembly GCA_018230145.1). Lineage (NCBI taxonomy): Eukaryota > Metazoa > Arthropoda > Insecta > Lepidoptera > Lycaenidae > Lepidochrysops > Lepidochrysops patricia. Next base: position 14,142 of record DWAK01000029.1, read on the forward strand.
AGTTTGAACATTATTGCCAGCAAGTTTTGCACCAGAGATTCACTCACAGTTATTTTTCAGATCACTGGTTAAATATTAAAAACATCAAACACCAAGCCTTGTGAATATGGCTCTTTCAACTTTAACCTGTCGTTGTACGCTTTTATCAACGCTTAACTGACTTTGGTTAGCATTTAACCGTTCTTGCAAGCTTTTGTTGCCCAATCTAGCTTTTACCCCCGGGTTGGCATTACTGTTATCCGGCATAGATAATCTCCTTTCCGGTTTATTGAACACAGGCGTAAACTTTGGTTTAACAACCACTTGCTTCTTGACAGCTTCTATCTCTTTGTACTCCACTCGATTATTGAACTTAACAGATTTTGACTTTACAGATAACTTATCTTTTACGCTGACAGGTGACTCATCAGCTCTCATGGTACAACCCACTGCAATTTTTCTGACATTATTTGATGTAGTCACTGTGAAAACTTTCTTAGTGATAGGCGGTGAACCTTTGAGGATACCTTCATATTTGAGAGCATCTTTCTGTATTGGTATTGATGACTCGCCGTGAGATAGGCCATCTTTTGAACCAAGTCTTTTGTATATTTGTTTCCCTGGCTTCTGCAGAACTGGCTTTTCTGGCTCTGAGTTCCCAAGGCGAGAAAACACTGTTTTGCTTTGTGATGCTGAAAGTAACATGTAGTAAATTATGTTAATTTGTTAAAGTTATAAATTATAATTTAAAAAGATTACTTTTTTATTTTCGATAACTGAATGAAAAATAAATAATTTTGAAACTACCTTCTTTAACTATAGGCTTAGAGCTTGAGGTGGTGATAGTCTTAACTGCCTCAGGTGGAGTACCAAAACGAATCAACCTCGACTGCTTGATACTGGGATCCTCAGTGGTCCTGTAAACATAATTATTCAACTCAAATTCAAAAGATTGTTCTTACTATGATAAAAATAAGCAATATACATTAATGTATTAGATAATATTATGTATTATCAGATGTACATACTTTTACATTTTATGACTAGCGTGGGGATTATGGGTAGAACCCATGCTACATATTAGTTAATAAAGCACATACCTATTTGACAACATTATAGCAGGGCTGTAATTCATTTTCATTTTTCATATATTATAAAAATAAGAAACAAAAAAAATAATAAAATATTTCTTACTCATTGGATTTTCTCTTGAGCTGGTTTGTCCTGACTGGTGAAGTCTCCTGGGTATTTCTAGTGTAGTGCTCCAACATACGTGTGGCAGCTGTATGTACAAGAATAAAAATAATAAAACAGTGGATTAGTAATTACTTAGTATTAAAATAACACAAATGAAGGATAAATATTAACAAAAGTCATAAGTGGCTTATATCTTTTAAATTAACAAAATTTAAGCATATAAAAATAAGCAACATTCTCTAATGTTTCATAATCTGAAATGAAATGAAAACTATGATCAATTTCAGTCATTATAAATGAAACAAAACTTACGTGAAGATGGCTGTGTGACTGTGGAGCGTCCAGTGACAGCAGCCACAGGGACCTTAGCTGTGGCTGTTGTGCTTAACACTTTGTCCCTTGCTGTGTTCTCATGAACTTGTTTTGCATGACTGAAATTTACATTAACAATAATATTTATAGGTTAGTTCTTTGTCTTTAATATAAGATTTACGCTGTTACTGTTTCAATACCCTATGTATTGCATACTTACCTGTAATGACCCTATAGTTCTAGTTTCAATACTCGGTTATTGGGCTTTAATAAAAACAGATGTATAAACATTACACATAGTATTAAGGTCTTTAAATTATTACAATATTTACCGTAGAATGGCAATAATGTCACCCATTCGCGTTATTCCCATATCTCTGAGATATTCCTTATTCAAATCCAGAAGCATATCATTTTGTATTCTGTTTTCTGTAAATGTTAGTGCGTATGTAGCAGCCACTTCTGACGGTATGCCAGCTGCCGTGAAGAAATTAACCCAAAGACCTGTAAATAAACATATATTTTTTTATTTCTCATTCACCTTCAAAGTAATTTGATACAGGGATCATAGATTGAGTGGGATGCACAAATAGACAATCACTTACCTGTTATGTTAGAATCCATTCTCATTGCGGTTAAGCTCATATCTATTTTATGGAACTTAATCCAATAACATTACTTTTACTAACGAAAATAAAACCTTTTCAGCTTCACGACGGAAAATAGTCCTTCTTCTTCTTTTATTATGGCGGCCTCAGTCAATGAGTTACCAATGTCAGAGTGGTTGGTAGGTAGGTAGACTTTCGGAAAATAGGTAGTTCACAACAAAGATCATAGATTATAATTTACTACTAAGACAAAGATAGGCCAGTGTTGGCCATAGAGTAGGTACCTATTATACCTACCTACTAGACAAAATACAATGGCGATGGCCAATTGACAATTTGACATAGACGTTTGCATTGACCTTTTTTTTCACCAAATATCAAAAGCAATGACAAGATTTGAACTACATAATGAGTAATTACTACATAATCATGACTCAATAATGATAGGAACTGTCTAGGTAGGTACTGCAGTTATTGTATGAAAAAAAACTTATTGACATTGACATTTCAGTTATGTCATTTCTCATTTGCCTTACATAAGTCACTGGCACGAAAGTTCACGTTTTTAACGCTCCCAAAACTGACATTGGCTATTCCTCAAGGGAGGCCATTTTTAAAAAGAAGAAGAAGTACATACCTACATATTATACTTGATAAATTTTAGATTTTTCGTTCTCTTAAAATTATTATAGTAGCCCTATGATTAAAAGTTTGATTAAAAAAACATTACCCATACTAATACAAAGAAATAAATTGTCAGGTAGGTCGGTAGGGCTACGTATTATAAAACACTAAAATCAAAAAGTAGAAAAATTATTAAAACTGTGCCAAAAAGCCGGTTCTCTTGTGCTATGTGGACAATTAGTGCCCAGACAATTATAATATTATGATGATTTTTTTCAGCTCATACCACAATAATTTTAAACATAAAAAACATGTCATCGGCAGCAGCTGACATTCCTCTGGTGGATATAGATCCAAATGGTGTATTCAAGTATATACTAATAAATGTATATGATAAAGCAAGGGATGAGGCTGAACCACAAAAGGTGATTGTAAGAGGATATAAGCGATGCGAATATCATGCAGATATTTTTGATGAGGTATAATATTTGTTTACTTTTATTTTATTAAGCTAGAGTCTAAATTTCACTAAGTTTCTACTTGTAGAAAAACATTAATAACAGTATTAATATGTCTTATACAGTTATGTAGACTCTGTGGCACATAACACAACTGCATAAAACACATTCTAAACCTATTCCTATTTTCTACTAGATAATGTAGGTTTATGTGCTTGTAATAATTTGCTATTTGAATTTTGTGTTTTACACAAGTACATATTTATCTTACAGGTACAAGCAAAATACTCATCTTTAGACTTGGAACCTTTAGGGGGTGGAAGAATATCTCATGATCCGGAGAACAAGAAAATCCACATTTATGGATATTCACAAGGTTATGGGAAAGCCGATCATGAAGTGTCTGCTAAACTTGTTAAAAGCGCTTATCCTGCATATACAATTTCCATAAGTGATGAAGGATATTAATGCATAGGTATAATTAGATTTAATTTTATTTATACTTTTGATTAATGTTTGTTTTATTTTTACGATAATTACCTTATGCCGCGGGCAGCATCGGAGAAATAGTTATATTGATATTGATTGAATTAATAACAAATAAATGTGATAATAAACTGTATTTTTGTATTTTATTTCCTTCATAAATATTTTTT
>DWAK01000030.1:0-17945 GCA_018230145.1 Lepidochrysops patricia
GCGCGTTTAAACAAACAAACAAACTCTTCCGCTTTATAATATTAGTATAGATGTTACTCAGTAACAATTTAACTGTATCTACTTTAATTTCATCTCTTAAAGGAGTTCTGTAATCGAGAGAAAATGAAAATTGATTGTTCCTAACTAAGATAAGTTTGCGAAGTTATGATGGAAGGAAAGTGCTTTCACGACGAACGCGGGGAACAAAAATGTTCATCACTAATTTAGTTTCGTAGTTACGTGTTAGTGATAATTATAGTCCTGCAGTTTACTTGTGAAGAATTAAATAAAATGTAAGGAGTATAAACAACTGGAAAATTATTTCGCATTCTTAGCTATAATAGTAGGTATATTTTTATCGTCCTTAATAAGTTTATATGCAATATAATGTTAAAGAAACTGAAACCTAAGGATGTATATACTATATAGACACGATTAGCGAGAGGACGCATGTGCGGTGTGCGTTACGCACTTGTCGATTGCATATTATTTACATGCCTATGTGACGCATAAATCATTTTGTCATAAAATCTGAAATTTTGTTAGGAAAATGTAGGGTATATTTTCCTAACGAAATTACAGACAAATTTTTTAGATGATTCAACGTGAGGATCAAACCCACGACTTCCTAGTCGAGCCAAGCTGCAAGCCATTAGACTACACACGTTATGTACTTACATTGTGCATACTAAATGTCATCGTATTAAAATATCCCAAAAAATTCCCCAGTGGATTGTCATATCAAAACTAACGTTCAGAGAGACAGCTACAAAAAGAGTCTTGTACGGAACGCCTTTATGAATACCATATGAGATGACCGCTACTTTTATATGCGAAAAAATTGCCACAGAATCAAAGTCCACATGTCCACGGTAGGCTACCTTAATTTTCCTTTACGTTACGTATTCTGAATATCAAACATAAACGGGATTTTCATACGTAATACCCTAAACGATGCTTTTGGGGTACTCTGGCTATGAAATAACATCCCTCATATTTTTTTCATCGTGTTATTGGGGATTTCGAATGTTTGCAGTTTTGGATTTTGTCTACGGACATTTTTGTAAGCGTTTCATAGTTTCTTTTTTTTTCTTTCACTATCTACTGTTTATATAAAAGATAGAAATGTAATTCCGTTTCTCTCAATATTTCATGTGCTCATTCAACAATTTAAAACCAATATTTGGGTTCGAATGTGAATTGATCATATTGTCCATATAATCAAGTGACTGACTCTGCCGAGCTCGGCGCGGCCGTTGCGCTCCGGAATTCGGCTCATCACAAACATCTTTGTAGTACTTAATAGAATTAGAGTAAATTAATGAAAAACATTTACCAAAGCGATTTTCTGTAATGTTGTTGCGGAGCCAAAATAATTTTGCTTATTTCGCCGTAAATTACTTGATCTTGTTTACGGCCTTTGAAGATTCTACCAACTTTAGGGAACTTTCTGTGTAATTTATTGTTTACGGACACTTTTCTGTTTACTTAATGTGAATTAACTATGTAAAAGGGCTTAAAACGTTTAAATTAAATAATCTGCGCGATAAATTTCTTGATAAATACTTATTAAAAAAGTTTACACACGTCATGGGTATAATGTTATATTTTTAGGTAGGATATAGGTGTGATGGTCATATTAGTATTATATTTTCAATACCCAAACATATACAAATGGTATCAAATTAGGCATATTTACAAGTAAAATATGCTCAAAATAAAACCAAGAGCCAAAAAGTACTTTAACACTAATCCCCATTAGTATTTTTGCTTTTAGTGCTAGTTTTCAGAAACTTGGTCTAGTTTAAATGACGATAATTACATTTCCAGGATTCATATTCGCGTCTAACTCTTTTCATTACTGTGATAGAGGAACTTGGGGAACTCGCGGTACGAATAAACTTGAAACGGCATTAAGCTTGAGTTAATTTTCAAGTCAGTTCAATAGGAAAATCGGCCTTTGTGAAAGTTCTATTGTGTGATACATTTCCTAAGGATCATGTGATGAAGACCGCTCAAGCGTTACTATTATTCATGTTGAACTAATTATGGTGCTTCAAAAGATTTTAATGCAAAACTTTATTGAAAAACCTACTGCTCTCTAAAATCTTTTCGTATTCTGAATTATTATTATAAGTACTTTGGAATTATAGAAAGAGAACAAATAATATTCAAAGCCTTATGTATTACAATATGTTTGTAGAAATTCTTTGTTTCATTTTAAGGTTTTCGAAGCTCACCGCGTAGTTTTTGTTTCCATTAGTACACAATTTCCGAGGTTAATGGAATGTTACAAAACCATGTTAATACGTACGTTGTATCGATGGAATGATAATAAAAAGAATATGTACTGATTTATAGTAAGTATAAAGTACACTTTCAGCGGGAGAACACTTTCGGAGCAATACAACGAACATATCGAAACTTTACGATGTCATTAAAAATATTTTTATGGGGACACCGCGGTGTATTATTAAAGGGAGTTAGCGATCTAGTTTCATTGGTCAGTCGCTCGCAATCCTGGCTTCATCAGAATTGACAGCGTGCGTCGATCGTAAAACATTTACGATGCGATACTGTCGCCCGCATCGAAATGAAATCACGATAATGCCGGCATTACCGAAAACGTACGTATTTACGATTGAAATTTAACCCATCTTCAGTGATATTTACATTTCGAGTGGTTTAATGATGGCGGCGATATTCATTGTTTGCACAATGTTCGCGAGAAATAAAAGCTCAGGTGTATTGATAGGAAAAGAAGTGTGTGTAAGTTTTATCTGTTAACATGTAAAACTTTGCGATATAGAGGCTATTTGTACTATAAACGAGGTTATGTACTACACCTACTATAATATCAACATATTTTATTGTATACGAAAATACTTATTTTTAAATGTTTGATTTCTTTGATACGAAAAAACCTTCACGCCAGTAATATATCTAGTTATTGAATTATATCTAATAATTTATTATTTTCATTTCTCAAAAAGCCATACAAAGTATTTTATTGAAAGAAAATAATATAAAAAGATTCATTTCTTTTCAATCAATTAAGGAAGCCCACAAAAAGTTCCACGAATCATCGAAAACAAAATTGATGTGCTCGAAGCATAAAAGGTAATACGAAAGGTAGCGTTGGCTTTTTCAGACGTGAGTTCTGGCGCTGACTTAAGTAGATAGTTAAGATTTCGCCAACAAACTACTGGCACACTAATGTGTACTGGGAAAGTCTCAAGAATCGGCCGCTTAAGTACCTACGCCTGAAACTTACTTCTCATTTGTTACTTCCAAGAACACATTATAGTCTAACTTTTGTTCTTCGGAAAACAAACCGGGAAGACCAGGTGGTGTCAAAACAGTTTTATTTGTAGTGTACGTGTGCGTTCGCGTGCTGTTTATTTTGGGGAGGAAGCCATTAACAATTAACTCTATGATAGTATTATTACTCAATTTATTAACATTTATTTTGATCTTATGAAACGTGGATAGTGATATAAGAATATTTCCAATGAATCAAGACATATTAAAAGTACAATAAAAATTATATTGCGAAACATACTTGATACCGAAGCAGTGAAACTTTTACTATCACACTATAACAACACAAACAAGTTATTGGCTTCAACATTCCTAGATTTAGTCTGAAACAACTTCAATAAAACGTACAAACATATTTAGAATTTCAAAGGTTAGTGTCGTATTCCGAAAGTGCTCAATACCATGAAGCGTGTCAACGACGGAATGTTTTCTGCGGGATAAGTTTAAGGCGATACTATAAGTCCGTGCACTTCAACAGATTGGATCCCGGCCGCCGCCGTGCGCTCTCAAACTAAACTCACTCGAATATTCTACTCAATAAACGTATTTTTGAAGTGTTTTTGATACTTGATATTTATTTTTCATATTGAATACACACTTTTAATACCTACAATAATTGCTTCAATGAAGAAAAACGTGATGTCATGTACAATAGTAATCAATTAGGAGTACAAAAATAGCTTAAAACCTATTCTCATGTGAGACAAACAGGATTAAAAATTTACATAAAAGACAGTCCGGATGTTTTGAAGGAGGCTGATATTAAACATAACATTTTCAACACATTAATAATAAATATCTTTACATCTATAGAAATCGTTGCACAGTTGTGCTTACAGGCAAATGAAAATAATAATACGTTAGGTAATAGAAAATAACTGTAAATAAGTAGATACAATTCCTATTAATATTTGAAAGGCAAAAGCTGAGCAGAGACAAATAATAAGAAAACAATAAGACGTCCAATATCTTATATTGAATTTGAGCGTTAACACTCCAGCTCGTCTGAACTTCAATATAATCGGCGAACGAATATTATTCGCTTGATCAAACCTCTTAATAAGTTGGATCCCACAACGGGCTCAGTGGCGGCCATCTTCCCGCGTCATTCCTGTCCGCCGGACTAAGTGTAATAACAGACCGTTCCGGATGACCGCACAACGTTTATTGTTATTTTATTTCAACAACCATTATTGTTATTAAAAAGTGTACCAACAATCTTTTATATTTATTTGGATAACTATGATCATCATAGTAGGTATGGATTGCTGAAAGTAAACGCAAAGCTAAGAGTGAATGTCATGAATTTAGCCTTATCTTTTTCTACACCATAACAACATTTATTGTGTACACAACGAAGATACTATAATGTTATATTTTAAAAATTTGATATTTTAAGTTTGTCTCTCCGGATTGATTTTCGAAGAGTTACGTTGTGCATCAAGATTATTCTAATTTAAAAAATAGCTGATACCGACAGACGTCCTACTGAATAATTATGCACAAAAAAAACCACAAGAATTGTTCAATACGTTTCGAAGGAGTATGGTAACAAACATTGTGACACGAGAATTTTATATATTATAAGAAAATTCATACTTAGTATCTTTGCTATTTCTGATGTAGTATACATTTTCGATTTCATACGTTTTCATTTTCATTATAGAATATATTTTGAAATAAATGAAACTGAAACTAAATCGTACTATGATATTCGTATAAAGTTATTAGCAACGGTGATGATCATATTTTGCGCTCGCGTGTCGACGGCACGTGACATTCGTCACAGGTTTCAGAGCGTGAAATGACATCGCTTTACTTAGCGGTTGTGGGGAGTGGCTGAGACGTGTGGTCAGGCGCTGCGCCACTGAAACCGATTATAATGCTACATCACTAATTAATTACTAGTATATAACATTAATTAATGATTTTGCACAACCTTAAAACACTCCTTGTAAATGGGGAGAAATGCAGCATATATAGCTCATAAATTTTAATGTTGTTGTAATAAAAGTTATTATAACACGATGCCATAACATACTACCTCTGGAAATACAATGAGTAGGTTACAGCCAGACCGTGTATAACACCTCGCTTTAACGAAAACCTCCCTTGAAGTTCGGACAAAATGTTTCTATTTTATCTAAAATAGAATCGATCTACATAGAAGGTCTACCAATTTAAAATCGATTCCTATTTATGGAATATATTTTGAATATTGGAAATGTGTATTTCCGGTACATATTTTGTGATTGAACGTCCCATGTCGCTGTCAATAAGTAGTGTCTTCTTGACTGACAAGCCTAATGCGAGGTTTGCGTGTACGGAAGCAGTCATTTCGTATTCACGCTACGGACGGGCGAGCACACTTTAAACGTCTGTCCAGTGTCATTTGGACATTATAAATGAGATATTAAGAATCCTTCCTTGGGAATTGTTTCATACCAATAGAAAGCTTCTTTTCGAAATCAAGGGAATGGCTATGTTTATTAAAACTAGTAATTACTAATAACAAAATAATTGTCAGCTCATAATAAATTAAGGTTATGTCAGATTCCAATATCTTTTTACGAAAATAATAATGAAACACAATTTACGCTGTTAAGCGAAAATGTAAAAAAAAAATAGTACGTTTATTGCGCTAAAAAGGTCAATGGCCTCACTCTGCTGATTGCATTGATATAATTTTGGCAGAGCCTTTGGTTTCGATTAGGAGCTTAGCTTTCTCTGTGAGGTTAATAGCTTCTGTGCCCTAAAGAACAATTTTATTTTTTAATATTCATATTTTCTATACTTATAACTAAGTTACATAATATGTGGCAAATCATATTGTGATTAAGCTTTCCGTAATTCATTTTATCAAACCTTGTATATTAGAATTATTACTTATAATTTATTACCTTAGAAACATTTATAATATCCAACAAAAAGGTCACCTTAAAGTAATGTGGTGGAAGCGAGACGAACTAAATCATATTTAATAATTTGAAGTTATGACGAGACAGAAACTAGATACGCCATTAGAGCTCATAACGGTTTTTGTGACACTAAACATGAAAAAAGCTTTCCCCATTTAACGGAGCGTAAATGTGTAGTCCGTGTTACCGCCGCCCTTAAGCAGACATTATTAGGGGAGTGTCGTACGACGGACATAAAATTTTGTTGCGATTTTTGCCTTAATATCGTTAAGCTATATTGTAGGTCAAAATATAATAAAAGGGCAATAAGCGAGCAATGTGTACTCGACGTTGCTTGTTCTAATTAATTGCATTGTTCCATTTCTTTTGTGTTACACAATGATAAAAGTAATATGAAATACCGGTGAAAACTATATCGATTTTTTATAATGAAGCCCTTGGCATATTGTTAACCTTCGTCAGTACGAAATCCAACAAATACATTTCAGCTTCTTATTCAATTAATATTTCGTCAATTACGATGCATTTTTCTATGATAAGACGAGACTTGAGAACATTAATTTATATCTAACTAGCTGATCCCGGTAGACGTTGTTCTGCCTAAAATGGAAAAGTATTCTTAAACCTTCTCCTGGTTCTTGGCTAGGTCCCTACTTATTTTCAGCTAAATCGGTCAAGCCGTTTTCATGTTATGGCGTAACAACGGCAAACGGGTTTCATTTTTATATATATAGATAAATGATGAAAATAATATTATGTTGAAATTATTTCAATATAATATCTTAATAATACTTTTCACTACTTTTCTTTACCAGAAAGAGTATATTTGAAGGGTACTCTTCTAATTAATAGCAGTCATGCTAAGGAATAATTATTCTCGAGAAATATTTTACTTCAATTAAACATAAGAAAGTGTTTGTGGTATTAAAATGTATTATAATATTTTCGTTTCAAATTAATATATCGAAGGAATTGTAAAGGACAAAGCTCAAAGTTCTGTTAATTATAAAATGTAATTAATTTTCGCTGGATAAAGAAGGACAATGTGTGCCATGAAATATTTACAATGCGATGTCAGTTATTAATATGACCCGAATGTATTAACGCTTTTGAAATCCCATGTCAACGGGACAACTTTTCTTTAATTATACGCTTGTGTGATTAAAATTGTGGGCAAAAGATACTTTTGCTTTACTTTTAATCGTAATTAGGTATATTTGCGAGCGGCACAAAGAGTAGCCGCGGGTCAGCTGGCTTTGGGACGAAATGGCCCACTACAAAGGGCTTAAACGCTCACGAAATTTGTTTCATTAAGCCGGTCACCCTAGTTCTTTCCTCTCACTGAGTATAAAATTTATTTAAATAATATTAATATTATCTAAGAAATATTTTGCATACTCTCAATCACTTAAAATGTTATGTCACGAAGATTGTTTTTATGCTACGTGAAATACATAGCACATATTTAAACTCTATGAAACCTTTTAAATAAACTAGTAAGAAGAAAAGAAGTGTATGAATTAAAAGACGTAATTTTTATAACAAAACGATCAGTTTTAGTTAGAAAAGTATAAGAAAGAACGAAGAAAAACTTAAAATTCTCGTCGTCCCCGCATCGGCGACCCAGATCTCCATCGATTGTAGCCGATAAAACATACATTTTAAATATTGTACCCACGACGAACGTTTTCCACAAAGCCTGGATATTTGCCGCAGCGATATAAGTAATATGTTCCTTTTTATTATGTACTTGTACTATTCGTAATGTTTAGCTTTGAAAATTAGTCAAAAGTATCTAAGCAGATCATATTTAAGAAGGATTTTTATTATTATTATATATTCTGTCGATGCGCATAAAAGTTATATATAATTCTCAAAATCATTTAAAATTACCTATTCTATAATATTTCATACTATAGCATAAGGCATAATACTGACTGACTGAGACACAGATGGTTAGACACAGCGATCCTATAATTGAGTACTGAAGAATACTCAAAACTGAAAAAGATCTGATCAATGTCAATACAATATTTTCAAATAATAAATACAAATAAGCATCATAAATTTCTTCAAACTACACATTCAGGGTTAAATTTCATAAACGCGCTCTGAAAAATGTTTAGTTTTATACCATTTTTAATATCACGGTACATTTAATTAGCTTTTCCTCCCGGGCGATATTAAGGTTTCATAAAGGACGACAGCTTCCGTCAAAGTGTTGTTCTTGATAGCGTTAAATAAAAACCTGTTCTCGCGAACAAAGAGGTACGTGAGGGAAATTATTTATGTATTGCCGTGGTCTAATTACGTAACGCTTTTGTTCTTGCCTCCCCCCCCCCCTCCCCGACCTTACGTAATACGAGCCTACCGCAATTTTGTCCATACGACAAAAACGCCATTTAACCCTACATTATTGCGATGGAAGTACAGCGGAAAGTTATTACTTTGTACTTTAATAGTTTCGAAACGATTGCGAGCGTATATTGTCGTCAAATATTTGATACACAATATTTCGGTTGTCGTTAAAATACTATATTAACGTCACACTAATTTAATATGAAAAATTACGCGTATGGTTAAATTAATAAAAAGTATTAATTTTATGATACACTTTGGTACATCACAGTCATAATAGGTATAATATGCTTCATTTTAAATCAATCTCATAATATATTTAAATGTGTGACTTTGTATAGATGAGGTCTTAGGCGCATTACAAATAGTGAAGATTCTATAAATATCTTATCGTCCGATACCATTTTATTATAATTAAATGTTGTATGGACAGGTATCATATTTTATCGTATTGTGGGTATCTTGATATTATAGTATATCCAGTGCGTAACACGCTGTAATAGTGAATCATGTCATATTCCTCAAAGCCTGAGTGTCAGGCAGAAGAGGCTGAGCGGTCTGTGTTCTGACTGCGGATAGACGCGAGTGTACGAGCAAAGATAGCGTTGTAAAATGTTTGCATTGAAACGCTACGAATGTGCTACGACTGTCGTAGTAACTGCTACGGCGTAGAGTGTCACTTACGTAGCCGGTCTACGGTAATATCTTTTACGCGTTGTTCTTTCTACTTTGTTTCTAAACGTTGTTTTGTTCTCAACACATAAAATATCCATTGGTATTTTCGATAATTGAAAAATCACAAATCACAAATCACAGAAGACACTTTGCCTCACTTGTACAAAGAATCGTTCGGAGAATATTCCACATTCAACTCACATTTACAATCTGACTTAAGTATATTTTATCATATGGCTGCGTAGAAACCGAAGCTTCCTTTAAAATACGACGTCATTATACATCAAAATGCTCTTATCCTCCCCCTCGGGGAGAGAAGGAGCTCCGCAATCAAACGCAGAAAGAAGCAGCAATATGATATTCACACGTAATAAATATTAGAATAGATGCAGTGATTGCGCGCCGTCGCAGGTGTAGACGCGCCGTAATGGAACTAACTTTTGACTTCGTCGTTTTATTTACGAAATAAATTTTAAATTTTCATACAACTCCTACATTATTGAATTTGTTTTCGTCGAGTTTTTGACGTTTTTGAATGCGGAATTTGCTTTGCATTGTGATGTGAAAAACTGGAATAATTTTTACCGATATTATTCTTGTATTGTTTTTTTATTTATATTTTAAATGTAGAAAATTGAGAGAATGAATGGATATATCGAAACTGTCTTTATTGAATCTTTGTAACAAATCATTGACAAATAATTATTGAGATAATCTGGAATATTTTGATGTAGTGGAAATTCAGTGTGTAAATTTCAAGAAAAACAGCTATATAAATTTCTATCTCACAAAATGTACCCGTGGTTTCAGCTATTAAGATTCAGCCTAGTAAAACCTATTTATAGACTACAATAACCTTGTATGACATTAAATATAAACACGAAAGTTATTACGAAAATAATGATATACATTTTTATGTTAACTTTACTATTGCTTAAATGGTGGTTTAAATTATGTTTTGTCTACAACTACTATAAAATGTCTGTTATATAAATAAGTATTATCTGTCTACCTTTAAAAAATTAAGCTTTATATTTAAAAATATTTTTTTTTATTTATGACTGAAATTTCTTAATTTCACCGCCTGGTTGTTATAAAAATAGAGAGTTAATATAATGTCTAGACCAACTAAGTAATTGAAATGAATAAGCTTCTTGGAGATTTTACTTTACTAAACTTACCTTACTTTAATAAAGCTAATCAGTAAATTTCAAGATTATAAAAAAATAAACCCTTTGTCTTGTTTATTTTTTCTATTGTGTAGTATTTTGTTTTCAATAAAGTTATTCAATATTTATATTTTTTAATAAAAGTATATTGTGTAGATACAATATCAACAAATTTATGCTGAACCAGTTTTGAATTTTACTTATTAGAGTGTTAAAAGTATTTTATTATAAAGAAATTACCGCAACGACAGCAGAAGTGGTATATATTTACAACTTTACACATACGTGAAAGTATTCATCAGTATCTTATAGGCCTAGTTGTGTGGCCACTTTGTCAATAGTAACTGTTCTTGAAAACCTGACTGAAAATAAATATTAACTTGAGTTATCAACTGGTTAATTAGATATAGTTACTATGTAGTACTAATTTTATAATTCAAATTAATTTGAAAATTTTCCTTTCACGATAGAATTGACGCAAATTCACTTTAAAAGTTTTTTTTAGCTAAGCAAAGTAGTTACTGTTGGCACGATTGAAAGAATCGCGACGGCGACGGGTGCGGGAAAAAATCGCGTCGTGAGTTCTTAGCGTATAATATCATAATAAAATTTCAATAATTTAAAGCTTCTTCAATTATTTCTCTGAAAAACATATGCCGTTTAAAAATTTTCTTTGAAACTGACCTTATTAACTAACATAATTATGTTTAACGAGATAAGGTTAGATTTGTATAAAGCGTTTTATTGTTTCAAATGAGGCCATATATTGTTTTTTAGCGCGCACCGACAGTCGCTGTATACAAACATCAATCACTATCATCTCCTATCTGCCCATCGCACGTCCAGCTCCTAGTGAACTGGCGTGCTCCGAAATAAACCGGTAATGTGTTACGGGCCCTGTGCTCAGCCACATCAAGCTGGTGAAAACCGCGCGCCGATACATGTAAATTAAGCTCTCGTGGAACAAACTCATTACATGCAACTCAGCGGTTACGTACTTTAGGAAATAATTAAAGCTGATCGAGAATTTTGTAGCAAAATCAGTTTTAAAATGAGGTAATTTTGGTACTTTAAACGTTTTTAAATTATAATATTGTATTAGTGGCATCGGCATTGCAAACTACCATTCTCGCAAAGACTCAATTAGAAGCTAAACAGCATGCGCTGACACTGTTACTATTCTGCAAATTTAACAGAAATGTATTGTTATTATTTTTATATTAAAATATTTAATCAATCCGTATAGGTATATAAATTATACCTAAAGTTTTATAATAATTTATTATTAAATCTCTTTATGGGTTTGATTGTTTACTACTTTAAATAGTAGCAGGCTAGTTATCAAAAAGGCCCGAGCCCTATATATTAATTTATTATTATCAACAGTCAACTCGTTAACTTTAATATGTTTAAAAGTCTGCGCTCTTCGCTAATCGAGCATAAAAGAAAGTCGTGTTAATTACACTATTTATAACTCAAGAACGGCTGAACCGATTTAGCTAAAAATTGGTAAGAACCAGGAGAAAGATATAGAATGTCTCTCTTTTTATCTCGTTCCCGTTGTTTCCGTGGGACATCTCAAAATACGTGTTATAACAAAACACAACTTTAAAAAGTCTGCTCATTTATTGCCTTTAAGGTGGAACAAAGTTCGCCGAGTCAACTAGTATTAAATTAAAGCGGACGCTCCCTTATTAAAAAAATTCCACACATGTAAAATAATTTTAAATTTTGTTTCGATTTCAGGTATCGTGTGAAATGAAAATTTATCTTACACGTGGAGTGACAAGAAACGGACGAGCGAAGCGTGAGCGATTGTCACACGAGTGATGCGCCCGAAGCGCGGGAGCGCGGGCGCGGGAGCGCGGGCGCGGGAGGCCCCCCCTGCGCCGCTGGTATCGATTGCCCCAGTTGAGAGCGGGGCGGAAGTCATGATAGAAAGAGATGCAACCACTGTCCGCCCGATTCGACGGCCAACTCTACCCGTAACTGTATAGTGCACTACACAAATATTGTTCGAGATAATATTTAAGTAATCTTCCCTTTCTTTACTCTAATATAATTCTGGATAACGCTCCTCGAACGTTCGATTCAGACGTGATCCGGACCTATTTTTCGGATTTCATCTTTTTATTTCCGATACTCTGAAGTTTAAATGAGTTTGATTAAAAACTCATTTGCCATCAATCTCGGATAATTCGGATAAATTTACGTCATCAAAGCGAACAAGTCACAAAGTCGAGCGTGGAAGTGACATCCTGCTTATATCTAAGTGAACGGATCCCCTAATAGCTTCCTCAATCTCGGCGTCAAAGTTCTCATAAGGCGCTTCTTAACTAAGGCGTTAAGTAAGATAGTTAGTGTGAGGCCTTCGGCAGGGTCTTAAAACTTAGACAAACTTGTGTAACTGGATCCCCGCGACCAACGCCTCCCGTACGTCGTTTCGACATCGACTGACAATGCGTAATTAGAATTTTAATTGACATTCGACGGGAGTGTCAAAGGTCTAGCATCCCGCCCCAAAGATTACCATCAGACAACACTTATTACGAATTTTACCCATTACGAGTAACGACCCATTCGTGATGTTCTTTGTGAAATTCTATTGGTACATTTGATCTATGCTACACAAAGAAATTTCAACCCCTGTTTAAGCCCTTTAAAAACATTTGTTTTCTTAGAGTTCTTTGCACACGAAATAAAATTATTTGGTAATGTCTAGCTTATCATAAAACAAATCCTGTTATTCAGCAGAGACCTATTGTATTTATTTAGCGTAAAATAAAGATAAAAAGACTAAGTACAATAATAAAATATTCCAAGGTTGAGATAGTACTAAAATGTAGAAATACATCTCAAAAAGCAAAATAGTCTTGTTATCTTATTAGAAAAGTTATTTCATTATATACGAGCAAGCTTCAATGTCCATCATAAAGAGAAGTTCATAATCCGCGACATTTCGGACCCCAAGTGCGCCACCTATCGATTTTACCATAAAACATTTGACTGGCGAGTGTCTTCGCGATAGAATCTAAGCCGGCGCTCACATCCAATGATAATAAAGAGTAAAAGAGTCGCCGTTTTAATGTTCGCTTTATGGGCACTTTCAAGCCTTCATAAGGCTCAGAATACGCCTTAAGGCTCGGTACCTAGGTATATGAAAGTGTTTCTACGATCGTTTTCTTTGCACCAGTCGCATGCGATAATGCTTTCATTGTAAATTTATTCTGTGTCTATTCAAATCGCATTATAGCAGATTTTATCTAACTTATCATGTTATTCATTATTGTTCATTGAGGTAGGATCAACTGCATACTTATACAAAATATCAAATATCAAATGCGTAAGCAACGCTTGACATTACAATTATTCTGTACTAGCTTTTGCCCGCGACTTCACTAGCGTGGAATTTTGATAATCGCGTATAAATACAAATATTTTTGTAAGCCTTCTTTGGGAACATTATGTTTTTCCAGAACTAAAAATAGCCTATGTTACGCTTCATCCTTTCAACTAATTCTATGCCAAAAATCAAGTCGATTGGTCGAAGGACAAACAAACAACTAAACAAATAAACAAACACAATTTCGCATTTATAGTATTAGTATGGATTGCTCAAGTGAATTAAAGTGTCGCGCCTCGTATTGTCTTGTTACAGTGTTAACAAACCCTGTATCAATAAGAACATTTTTGTATGCGGCTTGATTGACGTTTAAATGATTTCGATGAAACTTTGTAACTACCTAACTACTACCAGTCACGCGAAGGTTAAATGCGTTAAATACCAATTAATCTTTATTAAAAATAACATACTTCCGTTATACACAGTGATATAATCTCATACATGGACTATATTATAAATAATACACATACTAAATATTGTAAGGTAATTTATAATATTATTGAAGCTTACTTCTATTTCTAACCTAACTTCTTAAGCAATTTCCTATTGATTAATCGGAAATAACAAACCTATTTTTGTAATTTTCAGGGATAGAAATTATTCTAATATTATATTGTTGATTTCTTTAGTTAGAAAGACGAGGCGTAAAAGGCTCGTTTTATGTGAAACACTAAAATAATACACGGTTTGACCATTTCGCCGTCAAGACACGGGACCGTAAAAAACGGTGTCATCCAAGCTAGAAACCTATTTAACCATAAACCATGATTAATTGGCAGACAAAACTACGGCGGAAAGTCACTGTGGGACCCCTCGGCTATACATTAAGGAGCACATTTCCTGCAGCCATTAAAATTTTACGAGTGAACTGGCGAAATGAGTATCAGAATGAGGTTAAGAACAGACACGGTTCGCGTGACGAATTGTAATAGAATTAGCGGCGAAAATAAAAATTCTTTCATCCTTTCCCATGAAGTGTTGATAAATGAGTTTATAAATGTACTTTAGGCTCTGACCACACGACTCTAGAAAAATGACACACATCGTACCGCGTATACACAACATCGTACTGACCACTGAGCGCCACTTTTAATTCAGTGATTTTAGGACATTATACTAAAAATGATTAATAGTTAAAAAATCTAAAAAAACACGCTTAGGTATTGCATTGTCATTGGCTCTTAATACGTAAGTATGCGAAGTTTCGAATTAATTAGGTTTCTGGAAATAGGTATAAATCATGCCCAAAGATTCCGTTACTTACATACATACATATAGCCCAAGCTAATAAAAGCGTGTTAAAAACAAATTATAGTATACGGCCGAATTGAGAACCTCCTCATTTTTTGGAAAGTCGGTTAATTATATTATTTCAATACAATTCAAATTCAAGTTTACATTTCTATAAACAACAAACCACCTAAAATTACATTTGACTTTCATTTTATAACGTTTATATAAAAGCATAAGCCGATAGTTTTGAAAAAATATATCTGATGCGTGTTCCGCGATCCTTATTCGGGGCACGTGCGTATTTCTTTGTTTCTCCCGCTTATAACGAGATATTGTGATTCCATGCTATTACGGCATCGCATTATATTATATATTATACAAGACGTGAATATATAACCACATGACTATGTATGCGATGAGATACAGATTTAAATCTTTAGATGCGCCCAACGCCGTCAAAACTGTAGCAATGTTTTTGCACGTAAGCATCGTGTGAATTGCGTTATTTGTATTTCTGGAGATGTTACTGATCTTTCGGAAGGCACACTACGATATTCTGAATACTTATAGTTAAAAACAATGTGGTAGGCTCGTCCGATTGTCATCGAGTTCTAATACGCACTGCTTTTAAAAGAGTGATACTGTGTCAACACTGAAAGAAGTGATTCTTTCGGGGTTGACACAATATCGCGCTGACGCACATGGGAAAGGCCGTATCTACGATTTAAATCTATGCGATGAGACACCTTTTAAATCACATCAGTTTACGTGTTAACATATTTTCGTACTAACAATTTACAAAAGTTAATTTAGGCTAAGAAATTCGTCTTAATTTTAACACCCAAGTCATTTTAAAACCAAACTTTTTTTTTGTTTAACAGTTTATTAAGTTTCGTCTATTCCGCAATGATCCTTCAACAATTATAATTGAATTTGTACTAAAATATCAATGAATGAATAACGTTCATTTACGAGTTTCTTCCACTTCACCCTTGTTTGTTTGTTTTTCACTTGCTCGCTATTTGTTCTACCGAGTTATATACGCGTATTCTTATTAAGACAGGCGCATCTCAGCATAATAAAACTCCACGACGGATTGTAATCGATGAGCTGATATTATCACGTTTTCCAATATTTGCCTACGTAATTTGATATAAGTAAGTAAGTATACTTGCATAACAAACCATTATAATATGATTCGAAGATATACTTGACCGCCGTAAAAGGAATATATACTTTGATAATATACTACACTAGATTTAGCTTCACCTAATAAATGACAGCGCAAAAACTGGCCAATTTTCTATGCTTGTGTGCGTGACCGCTTTGTCTTACACCCACGTCATGTCATACAAATTCATTCAATATGCCTATGTGTGTGTGCAAGTAAAGTTGAACAGTTAGCCTTTATCTTTTTCGACGTTTTCGCGCGGTCTAATGCTCAATCTGTCTGTAGTATATATTCAAAGGGATATATATACTATAGATAAATTTCATGACTACGATATTTATGTGCTAATAAGTATTAAAACAATATTCGCATACCTAGTTAAAATAATAATAATTACCAGTTGTGAGATCAAGCTGTACTCAAGACGATGTTTCCATTGAAACTATCAAACCATGATCATGATGACGTCATCGTTTCAATTAAATGCCTAAACTAATGACTTAATATGTTGCTAAATAAATATTTCCTGCATTATATAGACTAAGAGAAGCGAGGGTAAAATTCTATGTTATTTACAGTGCGGGATTAAAATTAATTTTCATAGTACAGCTTCGGGACGTGCCGCTGTTTGACGAGACTGCTTTTCCATTATTTATAATACTTACTTAATATGCTGAATATTTTGAGGTATAATTATATACGTTTTAGGGGTAAGGCTGAAATTTTCATACAACAATTCATACATAATTCATAAATGTTACAATATCATATTAGGATTTCGGGTTAAACGCTGAGCGCTAATTTGAAATAAGTAAATATTTGAGGAATAAATTTTCGTACGGATTGTTGATCTTATCATCATACTTAGTTCTGGTTTCTTACTTATTGTATGAATATGGTAATGTAAATATTTCGGTTGTCATCAAAAAAATAATACCCGATGAACCGATTCATAAGTAGCAATTAGCTGCGCATTTTTCATCTTAAATATAATCTGTAGCCTATCTTTCCATTTACAGTACCTTTAAATTCCACCCTATGTTTATAGTTTAGATTAAAAGATAGGGTACAATTTATGTCATCAAAATATTATCATTATACAATAATAAAACCATTCATCCATTTCCACAAATTTTCACATTATTAGCAGGATACTTTTCATAATGTAATAAGATGCGTTATTACACAAAAGTCTAATTCGTAAGCAACACATCACGTCTGTGATGTACGAAGGTAATTCTTGTGCGACATTTCGTTAATAAGTATCAATATGGAGGTAATAATATCCCCACGTAAACATCTCTCGATGGTTTGATTTAACAAGATATTATACGTGATTAGAATATAAAAACGCGCACAATATATCTTGTGCGCGTTTTGTTTTACGAAAATATAAAAGTAATTTATGTGTAGCATATTATGAATTTCTAAATAAGCATTTATTAAACTTGTATTACAATAAGCTTACAGAATGCACAATTTCTGCAATGACACTTGAAAATTTATTCTATTTGAAATGTTTTTCTCGCAGATGAACACTGAAAGGCAACGTACTAACTACGAGTGGAGATAAAAAGTAAAAAGACCTATGTACCTACGTGGAGACCATAGTAAAGTTTTTTAGTTTGATGAAAAGAAATTGTGCATTTAGAATACTTATGTCGTTGTTAATAGAAATGTTATTTTTGTTTGCAGGT
>DWAK01000031.1:0-17883 GCA_018230145.1 Lepidochrysops patricia
AAACAAACAATCAAACAAACTCTTCCGCTTTAGTATGTTAGTATAGATTACTATTACCAATTACAAGGTATTCATGTAATTGGAATTCCCGAATCCCTTCGAACCCAGACTTTTCCTTCCAATTCCCCCAAAAAATTGTTCTCCCCAATTTTCCCCCATCACCTTAAAAAAACCCTAAATTTGGAGGAATTCCCGCCAATCTGGCATCACTGTGAAAAATCTACCAAAAATAAGTGTTGCCAGACGTCGATCTCGGTTTCTCCCTATGTGTTGTCTAAAATCCCCCCAAAACTCGAGTTGTGATGAAAAATACCCCCAAAAGTTGTAATAATATTATTATATAATAATAGTAAATCAACAAGTAGTAACGACAAATAAGAAAAGGCCTGCAACGCACCCGTAACTAATCGAACCGACGATATAAACGTATTTAAAGCAGAATATTTCAAGACAGAGATCTTGAGCACTGAGATTTGTTTATGAATACGAGCCTTATTCTTAATCAATGCTCAGCCACTTTTTAAAAACAAAAAAAAAGTTATAAAGCGGCCTCTCCAAGGGGCGTCGACGAGCGTCAAACACACAAACAGCTCTCGCGCGATGTTCATTGTTCAGCGCTGTTCGCTGTATGCTTTGAGTGTTCGGCAAATAGCGACGGCGATAGGTCATTTTTCAATTGCCAACAATTCGATCTACAGCAGCTCTGAATTCAATGTACAGCGTTGCCAACAAAAAAATAAGATCCTTCAATACATTAATATTTATTTTTTACTAGCCTTTTCCGCGGCTTTGCTCGTGTTAGAAAGAGACAAAAAGTAGCGTACGTAGTAGATCACAATATTATCGACCCTTCTGGGTAAAAAAGGTCGTAAAAGCCAAATGGCCATTATACAGTACGGCCAAAAACAAAAATTGTAATTTTGTTTTACGCATATTTTTTTATTCTTTGAAGTTATAATAAACCATTATAGCTCATTAAGCTTAGATTTTCGAGAAGTTTACTAAATAAAAACTCAAAATATTCTACAATCAATAGTTTCAGAGATCGCATGGCATTTACAACAAAAAATCTACATTAAATGGCTTTTACAACATTTTTTCTGCTTCGCGATTTTAACCATATTTTATTCATTTAGTTTAGTTTATTGAGAATAACAAATTACGTACATACCTACGTCGTTTATTTTTTGTTGTTAAGTAGGTAACTCTCGAGGTAAGAGCAAGACCCCTCGACAAGAGTCTTCGCGGCAGAGAAATATGCCTGCACACAACGAGAACGAGAGACCGAGAGGCGACGAGAGTGCCCTGTATGACTGTATACGTACACGTATTCGGCCTGTCTCGGTCTGTCTTGGCGTGTCTGTACAGCCAGCATTATACGACATACCTACAGCCAACGTCAGGTTGGGGTTTTAGTCGAATGTTTCGACTTTAGGTAGATAGATACCTACCTAGGTAGGTATTTAAATTTTTCGTTTAGAGTACGACACTTTAATCATCAGGGATTAAACAATGTCATCGCAAAAAAAAGCGGCTGAGAGTAATGCCACGTTTAAGTGGACAGTTACTACGTGGTTCGGTTTGGAAGGGGTCAGCGGGTTAATTAATTATAAACACAATGTCAGACTTTACAAAATATATTTATTTGATATTATCAATCTGCTCACTTTAACTACAATCTAGGTAGGTATTTAATAAATTAAAACATGTTAATTTACAAAACTTTAGTATTAAGTATGTACAATACAATGTAATAACCTTGTAATAACTTAAATTATCTACTTAATATTATAAAATTAATTATAAAGGTGCTCACACACAGCAGTTATATAACGTTATATAACTGTTGTTCCTTTTATCCATTCCTTTTATCGACACAAGTCGACTTTGTGTTGAGTTGTTTCGTTTTGTGTCCCAATTCTCACTCGAGCGTTCCATTTACAGACACAATATTACATACCATTTATGAACATTACATACACATACATTACATAACATTATGACATTATTAGACTAACACCCGTATTATTAAACAATACTATGAGGGCTCATAGTGCTCACGAACGCAGAGGGTCCTTTTTTAGTTTAACCATTCCAAATTAAAAAGCAGTTGTCATTTGTATCTGTCATATTCGGAGATTGACATTTACTTTAGTACCTAGTTAGATTATTGTTATCTGACAATTTTAAAATCATCACTAATTATGCAGGTAATGTTCATGAATACGGGTGTAAAACGACTTGCTAAAACGAAAGCATAATAACATAGCTAGCTCGCGCACACACACATACATACAAAAATATAGTGCCTAAACAAGTATAAACCACATAAGTAGGTATAATACCAGAAATTTGCCAAAAACATGAAATCTTACTAAAAAAATACCGTGCGGTGTGCCGCTATCCAAAGAGTTTTGGTTAGATTTATTTGATTAATACTTACCTAAGTACTATAATTCTATAATGTACAAGAAAGGTAGGTAGGTAACCTACGTACCTACTTATCTAGAATTTTTTGACCTTCATAATAGTATTATGAAGGTACCTATAATTAACAAAATAATCAACGTTTTGTGGTGAAATCCGCTGTGATAAGTACCAATAACTTATACTGTAGGTACTAGGTAGTAGGTACCTCTTCCGACTTCCAATTGGTAGATACAAGTTACAAAATCATTAAGATAATATAGGTAGGTACATTAACAGTTTCCTAACATTGTTATTACAACGAATTTAAAAAGGTATGTCATTGAAGTAGACACTAGACTGCAGTAATTACATTAAATACTAGCAACCCGCCCCGGCTTCGCATGGTTTCGCTGAAAGTTTCCAGACGCGCTTAATTTTTCCGATACTTCTGGCTAATTTCAAATTATTAAACAAAAACTAAACAAATTATACACGAAAACCTTCCGGAGGAATCTATCGATTGGTGAAAATTGCATGAAAATCCGTGAAGTACTTTTTGAGTTTAGCGCAAACAGACAGACGGATAGACGCGACCTGGGACTTTGTTTTATAATATGTATTTTTAAATAAGGATTAATACGGGAGGAAATGACGTTCACTTGATTTCCCTGTTTCTAAATATAAGTATCATTAATTTATTTTACCTAAATATTTGTCTAATTCCAATTATTTAGTAGTGCATATGACAATGAGGCGGACTTTCTTATTGTGCATACTAGAATGAATTTGCCCTATTAGGAAATATACCTCTCGGTTCACCTAAGTCCTTAAACTAAATACAGGAAATTTGTGCTCTCGTATGAATAGGAGTGGGTGAGTAGGGGAGTTGCCCAGTGCCGAGTATCACAGTATTATATTACTACCATAGATTTAAATCGATTTAAATCTATGATATAAGTAACCAGAAAAAGCAGGACGGGCAAAAATGTATGGAACCCGTAACGACCGATAACAACCAGATGTATGTCGTTACAAAATTCTTTTCATTTGATATTGAATGGGGCCAGTCTCAATTCGCTATAAAATTTAATTTTAAACTATAAAATTTCCGCCTGCGGTCATGGTTCACCGGTTTAAAATCGTTATCTTGTTACATAAAGTTATCAAGTACCTACGTCAGAAGTGGGGTTTACCAAATCAGCGATAATATTAATTTATCCTCGTTTTATGTGAACATTTAAACATTAATTAATATTGTTAAACACACTAGGATAATCCAACAGACATTGGACACCAGACAGTTACTGGAGCTTTTAAATGTCAAAAATATAAAAACAACAAACAAAGATCTATGAACCTACATCTATGTATAATTATGAATAAAAACTCTTATTATTATTTAACATTGTTTTAGGTCATAGGTTTCTCAAAATAAATATATGTAGGTAAAATATGTTGTCCAGTCTCTGTTTTTTTCGTTGATATTTTATATAATACTTACTGATATTTTGCAATTATTTACTGCGTACAGGATTTTTAAATCAATCTTTTTTTTGATTTGATTTGATTTTTAAATCAAAAAAAGAAAGTCGGTTAGTTATATTTTGAAACTAGATAGTTTCAAAATATATTTTTTAACACTCTTGCGGCTAAGTACTAGTTTCACGCATGCTATTGCGGTGAGTATAGGGCCAATTAAGCATGTTGCGGCGAGTATAGGCCATTAATTATTTCCCGCACTCAAATGACATTTCCCGCACTCTAACTCTAACGCGAATTTTCGAATTTTCATCCGCAATGGCGGGCGCTGAAATATTTACTTTTATTTCCCCATTTGTGTTAAAAAAATAGAATATTGCACTCGTGCGGTATTGTCAATTGCCCACTTGAGGAAATGAATGCACTCGCTTCGCTCGTACGTCCAACTTCTCTCGTGCGTAATTGACAACTTACCGTACTAGTTGCATAATATACTATTATCTATAACATTAATTGAAAGCTGACAAAAAATATTCTTTCACTTTATTCGCTTTACTGTCCAATAACTGTCTTGTGTTATGTGACTCTTTGTTTGTTGTTTTCTTAATTTTTTACATTTAAAAGCTATTGTCCAATAATTACTGTCCGGTGTCCAATGACTGCCGGATTACACTAATATTATTTTTATTATAAAAGATGAGAATGCTGAATACATAATTCAAATAGGTACAAATAGGTCATTCACAAAAAAACCCAGAATCACACTCAACGTCTGATAAACGTCCTCGAAAAATGAGTTCAACGTGAAACCATTGTATATATGTGCCCATGTAATAACAGCTTTAAGTAGTTCGCATAAGGTTACACTTGCAATAATATTATGCTTGGAGCTTATAGCTTTCTACAACTTGAGACATGTATAGTTTTAGGGACCTGGGACACTTTCGAGTGTTACTTTTGTACGAGGCTGTCGATCTAGGGTTTTTTGTACATCAATAAAATAGGTAAATATATTAAAAGGAAAAACGTGTAACCAACTAAAAGTGAGTTATTACTACAACACCTTATGGCTTTTACTTTACGAAAGTCACGATACTAACAATAATATTTACAACAACTGTAACTTTTAAAATAACCTACTCGTACTCACAAACCTCGGGACAAGCGTACTCTCTTTAATAAAAAACGGGCTAGGTAGGTTACAATTAAACAATTTTGGCCCTCTGTGCCTCTGGCCACACCCAACAGCGGAGTAGTATTCGTTGCCAGATGGTAAGGTTCCAGTTTTTTATTAATGAGCGTATATCAATCGATGAACATAATATGATATTATATACATTATTGTACTCGGCTTAAGTGGGGTAGGTACTGAGGCGAGTCGGCTCGCTCCGGGCCCTGAGCCGCGCGCTCTTTTCCTACGTTATATTATGTACAGGTGCGCGGAGCCGGCTGCGGGCGCCGGGCGGCAAGTCTCTCGAGACAACTGGAAATCTTTCGAGAGACTTTCTTATATATTTTGATATATCCTTGGATGCGCCCTTGCCTACGCGCGTCAGCGCAGAAATGTGTCAACCCCGAAATGAATGAGCTCACTTTTTTCTAAGCAGTGCGCATTAGGACGCGATGACAATCGGACTTGCCTACCGCATTGTAGCAACAAGTGTTTAGAATGCCGTTGTGTGCCTTCCGAAAGTTCATTAACTCTAGAAATACAAATAAGGCTAAAGTACATACACGTATGTGCAAAAACATTTCCACAGTTTTGTTGGTGTTGGGCGCATCTAACGATATATATCGATGTTTCTATGCGCATCGGCCGGACGTTAAGCTCAGTTTCTCATTGCACGATGAAGCTGTGGCGGCGGCGCAGGGTCACTCACGGCAGGTGGGGGTCGGCGCGCAGGTCGTTGTCGACGGCGTCCAGCTCCAGGCGGTGCCGCAGCCAAGCCAGCATCGCCTCCTGCCACATACACTCGTTATATCATACGCTTCCCGTGTCGATGCCGCCACACCCCGTTTACGTATCAGTTGTGAGAGTATACCGTCACCCAGAGCGGTTAGTGAGAGCACACGGTACCGTGCAACTATATTAGGCGTTACAATTGTTTTAATAAACACGATACTGCAAATGACCAGTCCGACAGCTGCACATAAAATGGGGGCGTTTTATAAATACGATAAAATTATCTGTCCATTACTGTGAATTTACTACGAATTTACAACGACTGGTGATTTACTGGTTAGTTTTAGGTTTATACATAATAGTATACTACCATTATTGTGTTATTACCTACATTGTGAGTAGAAAGGCGTATCAACCTCGTCGGCATTGATGTCGGTCACGGTAGCGCGGGTGCACAGCGTTCGCCTGCAAGTCCCGGGACAGCTACACGCTTACCTGTACCGGCACGCTTAGCCGGTTGCGGGCGTCCGTCCGCGGGCGAGCGGGCGCGGGCTGCGGACGTACCGAGTGCGGTCAATCGCGCGGCGCGGGCAAGTCGCGGTGGTTGTCGTTGTAGTCGTCGTAGTCGCGCGGCGCGTCGAGGTCGTCGCGCGCGTCGTACTCTCCCTCCTCCTCGGGCTCTTCCTCGTCGGCGCCGCCCGCTTCCCGCTCCTCCGAGCCCGTCGGCCGCTCCTCGCGTGCCGCCTCCTGCCACACCGACATCTACTCCCCGCTACTGCTGCTCCTCGCTGCTCACACCGCGAGCCTCGCGATGGAGCCGCGGATCGCGCATACGTCCGATGCAGGGACAATTTTTGATTATGCTAGGCTCAAAGCAAGCGTTAATAATAAATAACGGAGCATGCGTTATCGTTTATGATTAAGTTGTACTTTTTAGTCGTTTTAGTAGTGTTATCATTTTAAGGGCGTCCGTACGCGCCGGATGAGCGTTTCGGCGGGCGTCCGCGGCGCCGGAGACGCAGAGTAAACGAAGGACATGTCTCTATTTGAAAAATATTATGTTCGCTCGTCAAATCGCTCATCCTGTGCGTACTTGTCCGAGAGGGACGTGAAATACCAGGGGACAGCGCAAACCTTTGTAGGTCGCCAACCGCAGCCGGGCAGCGGCAGGCCGTCGGGCCCCAGCGGACAGGGAGCGTCGAGGCCGGGCACGCCCTGCTCACCGCGGTCGCCCTTGTCGCCCTTGCGCCCGCGCTTGCCGCTCGGTCCCTGCGCACATCGCACCGTTACTGAGCCGCCGCGAGCCGTCGGCGACAATATGAGAGGTGGTAGTGTGCTTGTGTGTGTGTAGGGCGGCGGGTGTCATGCGGGAGCCGGGTCGCCCCGGTGAGTCGGTTACGAGCGCATGCGGTGTCGAAAGCAAACAGTTCGCTTACCGGTTCGCCCTTGTAGCCCTTGTCACCCTTCGGACCCTACCGAACAAAAACTTACGTCAGTACTAGTATGTACTACACATTAGGGTTCTCTCAGCTCGTAACGCTGTGCTCACTGACCTCCTGTCCAGGGATACCGTCCGTACCCTGTAACAGAACACGACACCGAGTTATTACTAGCCTGGTGCTGGCTCATGAAACCTGCTATGCAATTGCGATAATACGGAGATTAGATCTTTTACTCACGCCGCCGCGAGTATGGAAGTATGGGGGTATGGGGGTGAATACTTACGGGCAGGCCGGGGTCTCCGCGCTCGCCCTTGCCACCCGGCTCGCCCTGCGCGCCCTGCACACACACATACACACCATTACGCCGTAGTATTTGCTACATATTTCAGAGAGTCATAAAAAATATGACCACGCTGGAGACCAGCGGGTAGGTACTTCTAGTTGTAGTTTCGTCACTCTACGTGTAACAAAAATTAAATTTAGCTAATGCTTCCTATTACTCTGAAGCAGCAGATAATTACTAATCTATGGATAAGTAACTAAAAGGAAACTCACCTTCATGCCGTCGAGTCCGGGCGGGCCCTGCAGCAAGGGACACATATCAGATTTTACACTGTCACGTTCAAACGCTCGTCGGCGACCGACGGAACGAAGTCAGAAAGGAGACAGCTCTGCACTCGCCAAGGTCGGCGTCAAATGCACGCATGCGACGGCCGGCTTGTGCCTGCATGCGGCCGAGCGGTACCTGCACGCATGCGATCGGACGGCACGTGCACGCATGCGGGCGGGCAGTACGTGCACGCATGCAGTGGCCCGGGCGAAGGAGAAGGAGGACGAAAGGAAAGAAGAGAGTGCACTGCATGCGATCGTTTATTTTCATTTTAAAATATTTTGTGAACAACAATATGGTTTTATGCTCTCGCGAGTATGGTACAAATTACAACTTTTGATTAAAAAACTAAGCACTTAAAACTACAATGTTAGTTACGCTCGTCGCAGACGAGAATGGAGGCCGGGACGCCGCGGCGCCGCGTCGGCCGGCCCCGGGACATAACACGCTTAATCTACGGTCGATACAATTTTGTACATTCGAATTTAGAATTAGAACACTCGTACAATAGAACATTTTAATACAATACGACAGGTCCGAGGAGTAGGTTACGAGTCAACATTAGCAGGAGTGGTGCGGACGGAGCACTCGGGACAACGAATTATGTACAGTGTACGGGGAGCGGCCGCCGCCCCGCCCCGCCCGCCTTGCTCACGTGACAATATTTACAACGGCGTTAGGGCGGTAGGGAGCAGGGTGGCAGTATAAGCGGCGGCGGCTCCCGGCTGTACCCTTAACTAGAGGATAACTGACTGGAAGCCACGTTATACCGTACGTATATTATGCTTAACCTAGGAACAGGACGACAATAGTAAACGATGACATACGAGTAGACGATAAGTAGGTATACAATAATTTTAAGTCATGAAAGCGAAAAAGTTACACATAGAAGAACAAGATTAATACATAATTTTACGTCAACTTTATACAGGAGCCTCCCTCGTGATGTCGAAAAAAATGGCATTTAGATGGCGAAGCGTCGACTGTAACGTTTCATCGGCTTCGCAGCATCATTTTATAGCTCAGCTGTATTGATTTGTACTGTATAGCGACACAGCGGGCAAAATGTAAGCTCCTGAATATTTGCCTATAAAACATTCACAGTGACCGAGTGACTGCGAGAGTTTTGTCCCACGAAATTAAGTTGAAGCTATGAAAGTGCATGGCATTTTCTAGCACGTGGTCCAATAGCCGATAATGTTCGAACGTTAGCTTTTATGTACAAAAAGGAGAACGAGGAATTGAAAACACGAGACATCACGAGGGCGGCGCGCTGCACGCAGCGGCCGGCGGCGTGGTTTGCGCACGCAATGTACACTACGTATTTATGTAGTTTAAAAATATAAACTCTGTATCATTAATATTATATTTTACACGTGTACTTATACTCTAGGTTAAATCTACAGATCCCAGCGGATACCAGGACGCTCGGCTTTGACGTTGTAACATCATGATACACAATAGTTGGAGCAACCAGGAACTTCCAGCAGAGATGATATTTTTGACCGCGGCCAATGCCATTATGGCCTTTTACGTCTTTCAAGATACTGCGTATTATGTCTATTGGCAAAAGTTTATGATTCGGTCCAGTGTTAATATACATTCATAATCCACAATATTATAATAATATTATGTAAGTATTTAATAGTTGTAGTTATATTTTCTATCATCTCTGCTGTATCCGGACATCTAAAAGTAAGCTGGTTAACAATTACGGCGCTTGTATTCACCGACGGCCACCGATTTCAATAATATTATTATCCATACGACCGAACGATTCAAAAATATTTTTTTACAATAAAAATTTGTAACACTTACATTTAAAATTTGGTAACATCTTAAATCAACGACTTACGACGAGTATTTACATACAGATTTTACAATTTACAGGACACGGTGCCGGCGCGGCTCGCAGGGCCGGCGTGGGGCCGGGCACGGGGCGGAGCGCGTGGGGCACTACGTGAAGGCGAAGTCCGGCGGCCAGCGGTTCTCCTGCGCCACAACACCGGGTTAGTACTGAGTTAGTGTCAGTGCGGCGGCGGTGGTGAGTTAGGTGGTGTTAGCTCCCAGCTGCTCGCGCATGCGCATTAGTTATCCCACCACCTGCGGCTGGCTACAGCGTTAGCCCGCTGTTAGTCGGTTAAAGGCGGGGGATATTCTGGTGGGAAGGCGTGGTGTGTCGTGGCGTGTGGTGTGGTGCGGGCGTGTAACGTGTCGTGACGTGTATGGCGTACTCACTCGGGGGCCCGCGTCTCCCGGGTGTCCCGGCGCACCCGTCTCGCCCGGCAGTCCCACCGGTCCCTGTGGAATTAACTTAACCTTAGCGAGGTATCAACAAGGAGATAAAAGCAACGGCGGAAAGTTTCTCGGTCTCCATGGTGGTGGACGGCAGCAGGTGACACTCACCGGTAGTCCCATTGGCCCAGGGTCACCTTTCTCGCCGCGCTCGCCCTGAAATACAGAAGACACTGGTTTAGGAGAATAGAAAAATAAAACAAAATATTTTTATGTATGTAGGATACAAAGTAACACGTATTGTTTTATATAGAGCATAGGGTAGAACAATATTATTTTTACTAGCATTTGCCCGCAACTTCGTCCGCGTGGAATAGTTTATGGTGACGCAAAATGTTATCTCGATTCTTCCGATTTTGAAACATTTTTTATCACTGCACCGCTCGTATTAATCGTAGCGTGATGTTTTATAGAATATAGCCTTTCTCGATAAATGGGCTATCCAAAAGTGAAATAATTTTTCAAATTGAGCCAGTAGGTCCTGAGATTAGCACGTTCAACCAAATAAACTCTTCAGCTTTATAATATTGTTGTAGATTGACACGTACCGCCTTGCCCCGCGTCCCGGGGTCGCCCTTGTCTCCCTTGATGCCCGGCGGCCCGGCCACGCCTGGCGCCCCCACCGGCCCCGGCGATCCTGGCGGTCCCATCATCTGAAACACACGGTCAATCACGGTCAACTTTTTGTATTCGATATTGTAAACAATACAAGCATCAAAGATTACATAATAAATTGGAAGTAATAGTTAAGTAAGTGTGTCTTAAGCAGGCCGTACGGCCTGCTTAAGACACACACTGCACAATTCTGTAACATGCACACTCAGGTTTACCTGCACAGTTGTCCTGTTCAGATAGACCTGTCAGGTGCAACCTTGTGTGTACACACAAGGTTGCACCTGACAGATTTTACCTGCACAGGCAGAACTGTCAGGCACACCCTTGTGTGTATGATGAAATATTTGGGCGTGTGTTGTAACGCTGATTAATACAAAAAAAGCAAACAACTGCTTTATAGGCACCGGACGACACCCCTTAAGTATAACTGTCACTGACCATAAAATATAACCATGTCACCCGTCGTCGTATTCCCTCTCAATGAGTTATTTGCAGTGCACGACGAACTGATTTATCCCACTAAAACACCATACCCACTGATTAAAAAGGTGCACACTTATACACAGAAATGCACGCATTTATTTTGCCTTGTGGAAAATATAAAAGTTTATTAATTTGTAATTTTTCCTTGCGAACCAATTGTGTTTTGACTTTTTTAACATAATATCCAATTTACACTCTCGCCTCGTCTCACGCTTGCCATTAGTAAAAATTCTAATAGAAAAAAAATATGTAGAGTTCTAGGTATGTTTATGATATGCTTTTGAATGAAGGTCAAGAATGCCAAGAAGGCCAAAAAGAAAGCGAGAGAAAAGAAACTCACAATTTCATGTCCGTAGAGCTCGTAGCCCGTGCCGTCGCCCTGCAAGTTCAACAGTGGGCATAAAGATTAACAGTCCGGGAGATTTCACCAGCTTCTGAACGAATGCGCTAATACTACTGGAAACTTTCCAGTTCACATCCCAGAGAAAACTGATGCTTGCGTTGTGTTTCATGGAATAAGTAGAGGCGCGGGTGGTTAAAGGCGGTATTTCCGTCAAAAGACCGAGTGAAAAGATTAAGCAAGGCGGGAAGGAGGGGGGAGGAGGGGCAGAGTCGATAGTTACCTGTCGGCGCCTCAGCTTGCGGTACTTCTGCAACCATCGCCACCGGGAAAATAAATACATTATTGCTTAGTAACGTGTGTGGAAATTATATACTTCATGCTTCATATTGACCTCACAAAAACTGACGTTATAATATAACGCCTGAAAGTCGGTCGATGTATAAGGAAGCAGGTATCGACTCACCGAGTCTCCCTTGTCGCCCTTCTCACCCTTGAGGCCGGGGTAGCCGGGCGGGCCGGGCAGGCCGGGCGCGCCCAGCATGCCGGGTGAGCCCATGTCGCCGTAGTCACCCTTCTCGCCCTTCGGCCCGATGTCACCCTGCAGCAGATATACTTTACTTTTCCATGTTTATTGACAATATCAAGTTACTAATGAGTTTCTTACGATACGATACGGCGAGCGATAGTCACTGTTATGAATGTTAATGTCACAACTTTGTCCATCACGTTACAAGATGGCAGCGGTAGCGAGCGATGACGTCACGGCTAATATATCGCTTTCTTTCTTACCGTACATTGATTAGTACAGTTTTTTTTCAGATTTACGAAAATTGATTTCAGCTTACCAACGTATTATATGGCATGAAATAGACGAAAAATATTTTCCTAGGCAACTAGCCTATTGTCAGTGTAACTCACCGGTTTCCCGGGCGGGCCGGGCACACCGGGGTCTCCGGGCCGGCCGTCAGCGCCGGGAGGTCCACGCGGGCCCGCCGTCCCCGCCGCGCCTGGAACACCACAAGTGAACGATTGGATTTTGCGAATAAAATTGAGCTTGTTTTTTTAGTTAACCGGGTCCTAATTCCAGTTCATCGAATCTCCTTTGGGATAGGCTAACCCGTTCGCATACGCACCGCTATGTACGCGCGAGGGAGACAGAATACTTAAACTTCATATTAAAGTCTTATTTTAGTCGAGACGCAGCGGAAAATGGGTCTACAACGAGTACTGCTCACTACTCGAAGTTTTTGATTCGACCCGCTCTCGAACAGTACTTGAAGATCTATACCTTGCATTGTTTCATAAATTAACAAATACAACTTCAAAATTTACTCTAAAATGCGCACTAATTGTTAATTAAAAGCTCATAAGTTGAAACATTACCTGCAGACGCAGTGGTGAGGTCGGGCGGGCGCGTAGGCCGCACCACGCCCGCGCCGCGTGCTAGCTAGCGTCGGTCGCCACTTGTACCACTACCATCTACGCGCGAGAGCCGTGCAGAACGTGCAGCATGCCGTGCGAAACAGTCGAGCGAACAGTTCAGAAGAAGACAGAGAGAGAGAGCTCGTAACGGAGGCCCGGTCGGCTCGGAGGATAGATTCAGAGAGAACGTTTCATTCTATACTGGAGTGTGCAAGGGTGCGATGGAGCATGATACGAAGTAGAGTAGTGCGCGCGCCGGCTCCGCGCCGCGCCGCCCGCGCCACACGCCGATGCCGCCGGTCCGACGCTCATCCTTTTCAAAGGAATATTTACTATTGAGCTACGTTGGATGTATTCCCTTCAGATACGAATAACGTTATTTTTATTACCAATCACATCCCTTTTCGCTCGTTTTGCGATCGAGGAGCGAATTGGATCAAAAATGAGAATCGCATTATTCCATCCGAATGAAACGCAGCCGACAGCAATATGGTAGTGTCGTCCGTGTGGCATGCGGCGTGCAGCGCAGCGACGCGGGCGGCGGCGCGTGAGTTACCCGCTTGCCGCGCTTGCCCCGCGCACCGCGCTCGCCGGGCGGGCCCGCCGCCCCCGCCACGCCACGCTCCCCCCGCGCACCCTCCGCGCCTTCAAAACACACACGTCCATCTCGCTCACACTAGGCCGTCTCGCTCGCACCGACGTGCCGCGCGCTGCGCCCGCGGTACGTCGGTGCGGGTCAGTGTGCGAAACTCAAACTATGTTTAGTTGCGGTGCACGAAAGCTCGTAGCTAGTTATTCGACGCCGACATTCAACAGCCTAGAATTAATAATCTTTTTCTATATATCATTATATTCATTCGCTACAGAAGCGTTTAAAATGAAAATTAATACCTTAACTAAAGTACCAAAAAAGCCACACTACGAGGCGAGTACGCCTGATACAAAACCACAGCTACTATTATAATATTAGTAATGGTGGGAAGCCTTGCGCCGCTGCTGAGTACTCACCGGGCGGGCCGGGCGGGCCGGGCGGGCCCTCGATGATGCCGGTTGGGAAGGCGTCGCCTTTCAGCGTCGTCGTGAAGCCCCGCTCACCCTTATCGCCCTTGTCTCCCTGAAATTCATTGCAATGTAGATCTTAAACACGGTACGACATAAATTTGTAACTCTTTAGTCACTACGCTGCATGCACATTAAGTTGGTGGCGTATTTTAAGTCAAATAAATGTAAATGAAGCATGTCGGTTATTAAAGGAGATTGCTTTTGCATTAAAACGTCTCCAGATATTTAGACGCAAAGGAGGTGATCGCTACCTTTTGTAACTAAATTTTATACAAGTGAGTGCAATCCAGTGACTAACTATAGACATACAACAGTCAAAACGGCGCGACGTGGCGACGTTAACTCACCCTAAGTCCAGCTGGTCCGGGCGGACCCACGGGTCCGATGGGGCCGGGCGCTCCCTGCGGCCCCTGCGCGCCGGCTGGCCCCGGTGCCCCTGCAGGCCCTACGCGACCCTCTGCCCCCGCTATGCCTTCCGCGCCCGTGGGCCCCGGCGGACCCGGCGGGCCGGGCTCCCCGGGCTCTCCCTGCGCACACAGCGGCATGTCATCACACATACTCAATTAATGCCCTACTAGCAGACATTCAATGATTACTAACAGACTCTTGGGGCATTAGTCGACATGGTCTAAGTATTAGCAGTCGGTAGATGATAATTGCAATTTCGGTCACGATGGAAAATAGATAATCCGTGTCGGCGGTTCCGACTACAGTCATTTGCCACATGATCATGGTTCCGACGACGGTCGCTTGCCACTAGATTACGGTTCCGACTACGATCACTTGCCACAAGATCACGGTTCCGACTACGGTCACTTGCCACAAGATCACGGTTCGGACTACGGTCACTTGCCGAAAGATCACGGTTCCGACTACGGTCGTTTGCCACTAGATCGTTTTAGGTCTGTAAGGAGTCACATCTCGAAGAGTTTGACAGAAAATTTATGGCAAAGTCTCTACTATCAACAAGTCAAACTATCTATTTATTAAAATGTCTGATAGTACAGCATCAGTACCCATACATTGCTTGAACAAGGAACAATAATAGCAGAATAAGTATGCAAAGTAGAATGCTGACCGGATAGCTTTTTTGAAATCTTTTACAATATCTCAGAATACGTGTGTCATCCGGAGTTGCACTGTTCTATCAAATGATCAAAGGTAAGAACACAATAAGTAAATAAATTATGACTATACATGCTGCAAATAGTGATTAAGCAGAATAAGATCAACATAATAAGTAAGTATATTATTGATAAACAATACATATCACTCACAATTTGAATAAGAAGCAAACAAAACGAAGCACTCACCTTCAGCTGTATGATGGACTGCGCCGAGATGTTGTGTCCGGCCGCCTGCAGGCCCTACACACACACCGCATCATTACATGCACACACATGTCTCCTACAGCCTAGTCTACAACACAACGCGCAACAACACGAAACAACACGTAACGGCGAAGCGCAACAAAAGGGGAAGCGGGTCGCTAAGCGGTACCTTAACGGCTATGATCTCCGCCGTGGTGTAGGGGCTCATCTTATAGCTGTCCACTGATCTTTTCACGCCCTGCAAGACCCCCTCATTTAGATATAGTTACACCGTGTAGACTGTAGACTGCTCGAGTGTTTTAAGAATCGGGCCAAACTAACGGCTTTGGTGGGTCACATATGCTGGCACACAGAATACTATCATTTATTTTAAATAGTTTAGGAGCGGTACACGTTGCCAATTAAGTCTATTGAAGTACTTCTGTTTTTCTGTACGAAAAAGTACTCATTCTCATCAAAAGAAACTGCTCCAGACGAAACCGAATTTTGATACTTGAGCATTTTCGTCCTGATTCGTAATTTTATTGGGAGCAGTAACTGACCTTGACGGCGGAGAAGACGTCGAAGCCGGGGCTGCCGTGCTCGCCCTTTTGCCCCTTGTCGCCTGCCCGACCCTGGAATGGGAAAGTTATCCTTGTTACCCCCTTTTTACGTATGTGAGGATGCAAAAATGGCCTAATAAAACAACGGAGCCTATCTCCTTTGACCAATGACCTATGTTTTGGCCCGTATAACCATGAAGATTGATAGGGCCATGGGTTGGTGGAGGGTGCCTACCTACATTACGTATTTAAAGTTTTAGGTAAAGAGAAATTTGGTATGTAGATACTCGTAGGTACGAATCTCAGGGCGGAAAGGAGAAATACATATTGTTTTCTTGATGGAAAAATAACTTTTCTTGGCTTAATAAACAAATGTTTGCGGACAACATAATATTATAGCATATAATTATATTTACTATACTTTTACAATAAGTTTACTCACCGGGTCTCCTTTTGGCCCGTCAAGCCCGATCGGTCCCTGAAATTGAGACAACGTCACGTGAGTATAGAATTGTAAAACATAATAATATAGCATTAACTCAGTCACAGATGTAGTTTTAATATATTTACTATATATTTTAATAGTAATAGGTCTAGATATAATTCTCTTAAGGTGATCGCTTGAAGATTGGCGTGGATAATATTATTTCTTAGTACCTATATCTATAATATATTAGTGCTATATCTGTGACTGTCTTTAAGTTATTCATCAAACACAAAATAATTTTATTAGTACTGAGCAATAGAGTAAGACGGTTAAGTAGGGGAGATACAGGTATATTGGAAAAGTCGCGGGAGCAGGCTGCAGGCATCCGTTCGATCGTTAATTAATTATTATTACTTAATTTGAAAAACTACGTTGGTAGAGCACAACTAGCAAGAAATTTATTGAATATTTCTCGGCAGACTACTAGGGCCTGTTTCACAATCTATTAATGTGGTGACAGATTGTCATTTGCTTCTATCACTAGATACATAGATGATTTGTTCCCAAATAGTAACACCCCCAATTGTAACAGTGTGACTCGTTGGGAATTGTTTTAATAAAGCAATTCCCAGCTAGGTACACTGTTACTAGATGGGAATTATCGAAAAAACACTTGTCAGTACTCGACCCTTATTCAATAAAAACTGATAATTCTCATTTGGGTTCGCTTACTGTAGCGAGTACAATCTGAAGAATACACACAGCACAACAAACACTAATATAGGCGTTACTGGTTAGTGGATACTAAGGGGGCACTAGTGGGGTATTACGTGGGCACTACTGGGTTACTACGGGCATACTACGGGGGCACTACGTGGCGCTACGGGGCCGGCGCTTACCATGAAGCCGCGTTCGCCCTTCTCGCCTTTGCTCCCCTGAAACGTTACATGGCTGTAGCAACAGCGACACCAATTCTCGACACTCAAATCATAAATACGTAATTAGGCTGAACTAAAGCATCCGTACAGGGACCTTAGTCTATGTACCTTTTAATCACCGTATGCGATTTGACATAATATAAAGGCAGCTGGTATAGAATTCTTATATATACCTACCTATTGTTTTTTTTTTAGTTCGTCATTATAAATCATAAGACATGATGGTCAAGCTCTTATGCATGTCACTGTCTACGTTTGTGTGAGACAAAATATACTGTATCTGACGTCGTACTGCGAATTGGCCAGAAGTCATACTGCGAATTGGGCAGAAGTCTTACTGCGAATTGGCCGAAAGTCGTACTGCAAATTGACCAAAAGTCGTACTGCAAATTGGCCAAAAGACGTACTGTGAATTGACCATTTTGATCACGAGAATTAGCGTTCAGATGAAAATTATTGCAATTTCAATGTTGAATAGAAAAAGTGTAGAAGCTAAGAGGGTATAGCGTATAGTGATAAGAGAAGATAGTGATAGTGACACAAAGTATATATACCGGAAATCCATTTTTGCCGGGCGCTCCC
>DWAK01000032.1:0-17712 GCA_018230145.1 Lepidochrysops patricia
GTGCTGCGTACAAATGTAATCGAACACTACTTCTGGTTTATTCTGTATTCTGAGTAAAAAGGCCAACTGTGTAACATTTTACACGTCGCATTGCCTATGTGCAAAAACAAGGCTACAGCATTGACGTGTTGGACGCATCTAACGATATATTTATATCGATGGAAGCGACCGCGATTTTGCTTACGAGCGCTGACAAGCCCTTTTTCCGTTGAACATTCCAATTATGAAGAGTGCAATTTAAGAGTTCATTTATTGAACAATGGTAAATGTAGTATTAAAACGGTTTTCCTTATTCATTTTATTTGTATTTTAAAAAATAAGTATAATTAAGTAAGATTCGAAAAAAAAAAATCTTCCATATTCATTGTTCGTTTTGAGCTTTCATGCAAATTATGTATGATCTTGTAAGAGCGTACCAGATTTGTAGCTATGAAACTGTAGTTTCATAGCTACAAAGTCTGGTGCGATACACGTCAAACAACACTTGGAGTTTTACAAACATCTGTCCAGTGTCCAGTCTTTGAGTTATTTTACGTATGAGTTTGAATAAAAATGACCTTTAAAACGTCCAAATAAGATCCTATCCAGTGTAATATAATTCTGAACGAACTCGGGCCGGCCTCAGCGTTTTGTCATCTGATACGGATAGTAACGAATGGTGGGCAGGATCTGATTGTGTCGATTTACGGCGACTTACGGCAACCCTCGTAATCTCGTAGGCTTAACAGCTTTTGAATATACTCGAAAGAATCGGTGTGATACGGATTTCACCAGCTTACTTAGAACTCACAACAACAACTTTTTTGCGGCAGTAGAATCGTGCAAGCCGCGCGTTGGTGCCCGCAAGCTTTGCGATAGTTTGGCGGGCGATTTGTAAAGAAATTGAACACAGCCGCCCGACTTGCGCTTTTCACCTGCCATGCTTGCGGGTGAAAACCGACCAAACATCGACCAAAAATCAATTCATTGTTTTTAGATTTTATCTAATCACACAATTCACAATCACTCAAATTATATTTGCTTTGAAAATTAAAAGTGCCGACAGCGTAAAAGTTGAAGGGCCATTAAAATGTCGATAATGGTAAAATGAACAAATTGTTACTTCGCCATGGTAATATTGATTTTGACCGACCCAAAAAGAGGCCAACCTTTTCTGCTAGGCCCAAGCCACACCGGAATGGCAGCGGCCGGCTGGGACGCGGTGAGCATTTCAGTTTTTAAACCTTATTTACAAACTTATAATTATGTATCGCTTGAGAAACTTGGATTCAAACTTCCGGTGTGGCTTGGGCCTTAGGCTCAATTCATATTGACGCAGTGTCTATGAGTATCATATTTTGTATACTTACTTATAAATAAATCGCTTGTCAAGACGCGCCATATAGCTATTATAGTATGCTAGTATACAGTATGAGTTAAAGATAATAAGTTAAAACAGTTTGATAGTGTATTTCTGTATCAAACGATAGGCTTTTTGAATAAAATAATGATCGTATATTTTTTCGACTATTGATTTTCGGTTTTGAAAGAAATGAAAAAAGAGGATTCAAAACATATTTAAAACTGGCGTATTAACAAAGCTTTTTATTGTTTTTGTCACGCGATCTAAAACATTCCTGATTGGTTTAAGCGAACTTGGAAAAGATTTTTGAAATCATTAAATTAGGCTATTAAAATTAATAAATTTTTAATTAAAATTACTAAAATAGTTTCGTTTGGAGCTAATAAACTTTATTTGACGACCTTCAAAAACAAACACTGTGTTACAAAACTTTCAAAACAATAAAGGTTGAGTCAGTGGACTAAGCCGCTTTAGTTTCTATGAAAATGACTATTATTTCGATGACATTAAGGTCCTATCAGAGGGAATATAACTTTGAACGGCATATAATCAGCACAATGAAAACGGTTGGTAACTTTATAGGCAAGCCAACTCACAAATTATTATTAGCTGTTATCTTTGATTGAAAAGTTTGTTTTCGGCAAACGATTATATAATTAATGTTAAATTGACTATTATTCATTATAATCTATTATTATGTCTATTATTATGATTAAGACAATCCATTAAACACACACACGCGTAGTGATAGTAGGTCGTGACGATAGGTTTTGGATTTAAAGCGACTAGCGCGGGCTTGAAAATTAAAATTTAATTAATTTTAATTAAATATTAGGTAGGAATGAAACACATTTAATTTCCAAGTTAATATTATCTGATAAGAAGTACAAAATTTCCACACCATAGCCAATAGGATCACCGATCACAACCATTGATAAACAAAAAACTCTAAATCGACAGCCTCGTACAAAAGTAATACTCGAAACTGTCCCTAAAACTATAACTGTCTCAAGTTATAGAAAGCTATAAGCTCTAAGCATAATATTATTGCAAGTTAAACCTTATGCGAACTACTTAAAGTTATTATTACATGGGTATATATATATGCACACAATACGTTGCACTAATTTTTCGAGGACGTTTATCAGTCGTCGAGTTTGAATCTTGGTTTTTTGTATATCAACGATCATAACTCTAAATTTTTTATCAAGAAACAATATAACGGTCCCAAGTAAAACACTTTAGCGTATTAAATGGTTTAGTTAAATTGTTTTTAAACAAATCCAATAATTCAACTGACGTCGGCGACTGGGGAAAGAGAGAGACGAGGAAAAGGGAGTGGAGACGCGTTCAACTTTAAACGGATTATTATCAGAGATGGGTCCTCGTTTAATACACTTTCTCTCTGTGAATTAATGAAGAAATATTGTGTTCCGCATTCTTGACAAGTAATTTATTAGTTCTCTGACGATAACTAGCTAGAGTTCGGCGTTTAATGAACTTGATACTTCATTGATTTTCTTGGTCAAGTCATATATATAAACATAACAATAACATGCTATAAAACAAACTTCCGGCCGCGACCGTTGTTTGTAGCTGAAACATTGATATACCAAAAATCCAAGTTTCACACTCAACGCCTGATAAACGTCCTCGAAAAATGCATATAATATGCCTATGTAATAATAACAACTTTAAGTAGTTTGCATACGGTTGAACTTGCAATAATAATATTATACTTAGAGCTTGTAGCTTTCTATAACTTGAGGCAGGAATAGTTTTAGGGACACTTTCGATTGTTATTTTTGTACGAGACTATCGATCTAGGGTTTTTTGTATATCAATGGGCTGAAACGGCTAGACCGATTTTATTGCTTTGCTGGTATTTTTCGTAGGGATTATTCACTTTTGTTCCCCTAGTAATTTGACCAACTTTTTCTCGTAACATATAATAAATTATAACAGCGTGTATTTGGAATAAGTATAATATATTTTCAATATTATAGAATATTTTTAGCTACTTGACTAAAATAAAGCGATTCCAAGAAAACATTGAACTTTGGGAATAGGAATTTACTCTGAACACGTTGGTATAAATTATTACATGATGATTATTTCTTACGCAATACTTACATTGCTTTGGCGTGGCCAGGGCTGCCTCTTACAAGTTTCACATGATTCAGTGATTTAGTTCTTTATCATTATTATTGAGTTTTTTAAGACATTTCTTGCTCACTGACAATAATTATGTCCAGGATCTTTATATTGATATTATGTATCAATATAAAGATCCTGGTTTTTAAGTAATATTTATCCTCAAATATTATATAAAATTCTCGTATTAGTTACCATAATCCTCATCCATCTTTTTCTATTTTAGGTAGGACAACGTCTATCGAGATCAGCTAGTTTTAGATAATATTTTTCGGGCTAGTAATATTGATTGTAATATGTAGCCCGGGGCATGTTACAATCAATATGTTACAGACTGAACTAAGCTAAAACTAGAAATTTGTAAGAAGTTATCGGTAACTATTTTCGGAGTGCTAGTTTCTTGCAGGTGCCAGCCCTAGTGGATATTAGTGAGGTTTTAATTAAGAACGTTTACTCGACGAAATTAACATAATATACCGATTACTCGACTCGGCAGATCGAGGGGGTGTTCCTGGTATTGCTCCAAACCAAACAAATTGAAAGGGAATATAGGGAAATATGAGTCAACCAGTGCCAAAGGGTAGCAATTTCTCCCTTTGATATCACTAGAGAAGAAAGTCGTAGACCACAGTCACTGTATACGCTTTTGTATATTATAGCTGACCCGGCAAACGTTGTTTTGCGATATAAATTACGAAAAACTCAAATACCTACCTTACGGAACCCTATTTTTTTGCAATATAACTTTTAGCCTATGTTACTCGTAGATAATGTGGCTTTAGAATAGTGATATTTTTTAAATCGGTCCTGTAGTTTTGAGCCTATTCATTACAAACAAACAAAGTTTTCCTCTTTATAATATTACTAGCAGATCCCGGCAGATGTAGTTCTACCAAAAACGAAAAAAAATTGTATTGCTGGTAATGTCGTTCGCTATGAACCCATCACAGCATTTTGCAAATCTTTCAGTCTTATGTGACATGGTCGTACGACGGAAGTCCATACATTACCGAAATTATGGGTATTTTTACTGATTAATATACATTATTTTGTTTCAATCCTCGTCCCACAATCAAACACAGTAAGCCATTTTTAGAATCTGTTTATATTTTGTCACGTTGCCTAGCAACACTACAACAATGACATTTCCTTAGTAAAGCATTTTACGACCTACGTTTTACGACTAAAAAGTATTTTACGACCTGTTTCTAGTTCTTAGCTATCTTCCTACCAATTTTCAGCCAAATCGGTTCAGCCGTTGTTGAGTAATAAAATGTGTAATAAAACTCTCTTCCCTGAAAAACCCAAATATCTTACAGTACCCTATTTTTTTCCAAAATAAAATTTAGCCTATGTTACTCGTAGATAATGTAGCTTTTGAATGGTGAAACAATTTTTAAAATCGGTCCAGTAGTTTTTGAGCTTATTCGTTACATTAAAACAAACAAACAAACAAATAAAGTTTTCCTCTTTATTAGTATATATTTTATAACAATTCAAGGGAAAGCTAATAGGAATGGAGTTCTTGGAACCG
The DNA here is from genome assembly GCA_018230145.1 of Lepidochrysops patricia. NCBI lineage: Eukaryota > Metazoa > Arthropoda > Insecta > Lepidoptera > Lycaenidae > Lepidochrysops > Lepidochrysops patricia. The sequence goes on from DWAK01000032.1 coordinate 5,031, forward strand.
TACGCAACTGAAAGCTACCTATTAAGGTATTAAATAATACTATTAAGGTATTAAAAATACATACTACATAATAATATATTAAATTATAGTTAGATACCTACATAGTTTATGCTTCGTACATACTCGTATATCCACTTGCATACGCTGCAGTTTTGAAGCAAAAAGTAGCTTTAGTTGTGATAATCCAGATGGATTATTATAGTGACAGTTTCTTCTATCTATGTATTTATATAAAATTGTAAGTTACACTATTTATAACTCAAGAACGGCTGAACCGACTTGGCTGAAAATTAGTAGGGAGGTAGCAAAGGACCAGGAGAAGGACATGGGGACGTGACATAAAATGTGGTATAACAAACGCAACTTTAAAACTTCCGCTCATTTATTGCCTCTAAGACGAAACAAAGGCGGGTCAGTTAGGATAGATATAATTTAGAATTCGACGGACAGAAGCTATACAATAATCTATCTATCCCTGCTAGGAGCGACGGAACTTTTTACAAGTATGTCCCGAAAAATATAAACATCGCGAAATTGAAAAATCAACATATATAATCAGATTGTTTCCATTTTAGGGCCTCGGCCTTCGCGTACCTTATTGCGTTAGCCGGCGTAAGCAGATAAACGCAATTACCACGCGACTGTACATTACGAATGCGTCTGTATATTACGAACGCGTCTGTACATTATGTGCGCTACTGTACATTTTGGGTGCAACTGTACATTCTGGGTGCAACTGTACATTATGAGCGCAACTGAACATTATGAACGCGACTGTACACTATGGACGTGACTGTACGTTATGAACGGGACTGTTCATTATGAACGCGACTGTACATAATGAACGCGACTGTACATAATGAACGTGACTGTACATTATGAACGCGGCTGTACATTTTGAGTTTGACTGTACATTATGAACAAATGTACATAACAATGGTTCTGCCGCCTGTTGTCGCCAATCCGAATCTTGCACTTGACATTAAAATCGATTTGTTAATATAGTGCTGAAGAAAAGTGAGTAAAACCGCTCGAAAAGCTAGTATAGTATAACACTGTACTAACTAAACTTTGTAAATCGTTGTATAACGGCTATAAGCATTAGGATTGATATATAATAACCCCAAGATTAACACTTAACGTCTGATAAACGTCCTCGAAAAATAAGTGCAACGTGCACCTTGTTTGCAACAATGGGTGCACGTTGCACTGCCCTTATAATAGCAATTTTATTACTTCGCTTATGCGACCTTATGGTTGAACTTATAATTTAAAATACTATATGCCTGGGGCTTATAGCTTTCTATAACTTGAGACAGGTATAAGTAGTTTTAAGAACACTTTCGAGTGTTACTCTTGCACGAGACTGTTGATCTAGGGTTTTTTTGTATATAAATGAGCATTACCCTAAGTACTTGTGTTTATTTTCTTAGTTTAGTGATAAAATCCGTAGAGGTGCTACAACTCGTAGCACTTAGCTACGCCTCTACGCCGTAGCACATAAGTTTGGCTGTAACTTTTATAGTGTGGTTTGCGGACGGGGAAGGCTTAAAATAACAACTAAACACGCTTTTAAATTCCCAACGTTAAAGGTGGGAATTGGGATGGTACGATATGTATGACTGTCATGGCATGATAGCTCTGAAATGGTGTAACCGATTTTGATATATTTTTTTTTTCACTTTACTGTCCATTTTCTACACTAAGTGATCATTATATCAACGTCATGAATTGCTTACTGATTTACAATTAATGGGTCACATAGTTAATTTACTTCCTCGTCTGTTTTATTTGTAAGAACATTCTGGAAAAATATTTTTTTTGTTATACAATTACTTCTTAATTTTATTTTCTTTTAAGCTGATAACTGTCATTTATTTTTTAGTACAAAATCAGAAGAATACCTTTTTGAATATTGCATTTCCTTATAACAATTTATTGTAATTCAAACGACAAGAAGACTCAACATTCAACGACATTCAAAAGGAAAGTAGGGAAGCGCATAATCAACAAAATCTGGGATTACAGTCGTTTAATAACTGCAGGCCACTAGCAAAACTCAGTCTTTGTCGTTTCGGTAAGTTTAGTGAAGCAGTGAACCGCTGATCTATTGTTTAGAACCGGTTCGATCGAACCATTCAATAAACTACAATCAATCTGCGTGAAAACTTTTTAGGTTGAACCGGTTCGTTTAGTCCGTTTGTTACAATGTACTTAATGTATTTTTCTTTAGATCATATTGTCATTATCTAAAGAAACTCGATTATCGTTTCAATTCCGACTTATCGGTTCACATTAGATCGCGTCATTCATATTCTTCGTTAATGATCAGAGAACCTAACTACGATTCGGATCAAACTCATTCTAGTAAACCACTGAACTAAAAATAGATCCACACGACCCGGGTCTTTTTTTCGTTCAAAAATGCGAACTGCAATTCCTACTCCCCAGTTTTTAGACCATAAAATCCGGGAAAACTGCGCAACGGTATAACGGGAAAACAACGTAAAAACATGAACGATAGTTCGGGTTTCGGCAATTAGTCTTTGAGTCTGTAACGTGCCAGGTTAGACGCGTCTAGCATCATCAGACGTAACGGCTTAACCGATTTTTACGAAGTTTTATAATATGCATATTCAGTAGGTTTGAGAATATATAGTTGGATTCGCCCTTACCTACTCGCGTCAGCGCAGAAACTGAGTGAACCCACTCTTTTGAAAGCAGTGCGCATTAGGACGCGGTGACAATCGGACGTGCCTACCCCATTGTTTTTAACTTCAAGTATTCAGAATGCCATCGTATGCCTTTTGAAAGTAACAACTTCAGAAATACAAATAAGGTCTACGGTGTAACATTTCACACGTTGCCTACTTGCAAAAACATTGCTATAATTTTGATGGCGTTGGACCAATCATTTCTGATATTATTATCTCAAGTGAGCGAATTAAAGGCGATTCTCTGAATATTATATTAACTCTAAACGTATAATTATATTGGAATTTACGTCATATGACATGATATCAAAAGCTTATATATTCAGTCAACTGTCTTAAGAGAGAGAAATACCATTCATAAAGGAAATATTATGATGAGTGCTTTGACATCGCATTAATTTCGCAATAAAACGATTTGTTTTGCCGATGTCAAGGCGATTACTTTATTTGATTTTTTATTTTGTTTATAATATATTTTTTATTTTGTTTATATAATATTAATTAGCGCTGACTTATTGATATACAAAAATTCCTAGATCGACAATATCGTACAAAAGTAACTCGAAAGTGTCTCTAAAACTATACCTGTCTCAGGTTATAGAAAGCTTCAAGCATAGTATTATTGCAAGGCCTTATGTAGGGCTGCCATGACTTAAACCTGCCCCCTAGGACCGGAGGCGTGAGTTCCCCGGATTTTGGAGCTTTCACCCCGGACAGCGCATGCGGTGAAATACCCACCCAGTCCATAGTCTTTATTTATATAATAGAAACTATGGATAAGATAATCGTAGTCCGGGATTCACCCGGACTAAAATTTAAACCCCGCCCGGACGCCCCCGGACGTCTGCCAAACTAGGACAAATCCGGGGAAACCCGGACATCTGTCCGGGTTTCCCCGGATTTGTCCTAGTTTCATGGCATAAGGTTAGGGCTGTCATCTGACAGCCCTAACCTTATGCGAACTACTTAAAGTTATTATTACATGGGCAAATATGCATACAACGGGTGCACGTTGTACTCATTTTTCTAGGACGTTAATCAGACTTTGAGTGTGAATCTTGGGTTTTTTTGTTCATCAATGTTGTTACACAAAAGTTTAACAAGAGAACTCTTGCAAAACATGGCATGTCATGTGTTTGCGAATAATTTACAATAGTTTATCATTGAAATCACCTCCATCAATTACTGGTTTATATTATAACTACTTATATTTTTATATGGAGCTTATATTATAATATGGAGTTATATTATAATAATGCAAAGACCAAATGAAAAATCTACAATCTAGATAGCCTTTGGAGCCTCGAAACACAATATTATTTTGTTAGGCAAAGACTCGTATTCAAGCACACACAGTAATATTTTGTGCTAGCTTTTAAGGACTTCACACAAAGAGCAGGTATGGTAAAGATGTATATAGCATGATACATTTTTCTATAAAAAATACGAAGATGTAAAAATATACATTATAGCTGCTGTAGTCTGTGGTCTCCTGACGATTTCTATAGAAATATGTATCGAGATGTATCGTTCTCTATACATCTTTACAATACCTGCTCTGTCTATGAAGTTCTTTACCTGCGGCTTTAAAAGTAAAGATACGACTGTTCCTGTAAACTTCCTTCGGGAGCAAGATTTTTTCTAGAACAAAAGAGCATACAGTATTACTCTTCATCTTTTTAACTAACTCTATGCCGAAAATTAAGTCGATTGGTTGGTAGGGCACAAAACAAAGGAAGGAAACAAAAGCACTTGCGAAATGATAATAATATTAGTATGTATAGTTTGGTTTGGTATTTGTTTGTGCATGCTTAAATCTCTCGCACGCGTCACAACTAGTCGGAAAAGAAATGATAGCATGTGCCTTAATAGTTGTCTTACTACAAATTGAACAAAAATAAATACTGAAATTTCACCTCTGATTTCATTCTTGATTTGGTCTGAATAATAAAGAATGAATGGTCTGAATAATAAGGAATGAAAATACCGTTTTTTTCACAAAACCATTGTGAAAGTACTTGTCATTTCCAGTAAATCATGAAGTAATTTTATGCGCCATCAATTTTTTAATCACCCAAGTAGTTTTGTTCGAGCTACTAGTAAGTTTTTCTATTGTTGTCCGAAATAACGCAAGCTTAAAAGTTATGAATTTTGCTTGACAAATGGATGTAGTTTGGAAGTTGAGACGTGGCTTGTGGAATAGTTAACATGAAAACGTCGAAAATATTGCACTATATACCCTGTATTTGTAATGAACTTTTAAATTACTATTAAATAACAATAATTCACGTGAAAAGTATTAATAAGTACCGACCGATTTGAAAACTACTTATTTTAATTTTTGTTGTTTTTTCTGAAGAACAGTCAAAATATTGAAACGTTTCACGTAAAATTGATTTGCCGTGTATTTTAATTGCAATAACTTGTTAGATGCGATCGCAAGCAAAACGAAATAAAAATTATCATAACAAGAATAACAGAATTGCCCTGCTTTTAATAAACAGTCGCATATTGCACAATATTATGTATATTCAGATAAAAAGAAAACTAAAATTTACCTTCTAAAGTCTCGACTCCAGCACGCGTAGATGACGGGGTTCATGGACGAGTTGACCCAGCCGAGCCACGTCACTATGACGTTGACGATCTCCTCGTGCGCTATACACGATGAGCATATTCCCGACAGCAGGTTCACCACAAAGAACGGCAGCCAACATACTATGAACACTCCCATCACGATACCCAATGTCTTCGCTGCTTTCTTCTCTTTCGCGAATTTCGCTAGCTTTCGGGACAGCGAAAAGTTTTTGGGCAAATGTTTATTGTGTGTTACATTCGTCAGCCTTGTCGAAGATCTCGAAAGACCGTTGTTCTGTAGAGCAGTCAGGGGCTCCTGATCGGCTTCCTCCGGAGTGCACGCGCTGTGACACACGTCGTTCCTCTGCCGCATCGTCCCTCCCCTGTGTATACGCAGAGTCAATTCCAGCTCCCCACTAGGTCGCATCACCTGCTTTGTCCCCATCTTCAGGGATCTAGTCTGAATAGTCGCCTCCCGGTATATACGGTAGTACGTGAACACCATCACAAATAAGGGCAAATAGAACGATATCGTAGATGAGAATATTATATATTCCAAGTTTTCCGTGAATGGGCATTTGTAGTCTGGCACCTCCTCCAATCTGACGGCTCTCCACCAGGCGATGGCGGGGAAGGATATGGCACCGGAACACACCCAAACGGCGGCTATCAGGAAGGCAGCTTTTCGACCACTCATGCGCATAGGATACGATATAGGATCGGTTATAGCCCAGTATCTGTCCAAAGATATGACGCAAAGGTTCAATATAGAAGCGGTGCTGAAGAGTACATCCAGGGATCTCCAAACGTCACACCAGTCGACTCCAAAGAACCACGTGTGCTCCAAAACTTCGTATAGAGCCGAGAAGGGCATAACCACGAGACCGACCAGGCAATCTGCAACAGCGAGAGACGTAACAAAGTAGTTTGTGGATGTATGAAGATATCTCTCCCTTGCGACTGCCAAAATCACAAGCATGTTGCCGAAAACTGTTGTCAATGAAAATAATAATAAAAACGTCACGAGTATGGCTCGATCGTGCAATAGTTTGATGTAGTCGTTCCAGAGCTCCCCAGAGCCATCGGTGGCGTTGGCTGTCGAGTTGAAAGTGAGATTGAAATCCACAACGGAGTTGTAAGTGCTCGTTGCGAGTTCTATGTAATATTCGGGTCCTTTTTCGAATTCGTACTGGCGTCTTGCCACTTGTATTTCGGGTTCCGTCGCATTCATATTTTCCAAATATTTCGCTCTAGCGCCATCCTGAGTGTTTCTGTTTTTGTTTAGCGCGCAACCATTTGGAGATGAGGTTTTTGGCGGGCATTTTGTTTTGCGATTTGTGACACATTTTCATTTAGCATATTTCTCCCTCCGTCGGCGGACGCCCATTCTGTAACAAAATGATCCATTTATATGATTTGATTAGAAATGGAAAAGGTGTTTCGCTTTGTCCGCTCGAGTAACTGTAATATTTTATTTCGCGCGAAAATATGAACAAAATGAGCTGGGCTTTTACTTGCTTTGAAAAATTTTAACACAAATCTGATTCTAAAGAGAAAATTGATGGATAGAGTGGCAACGATATATAACATAGCGAATCGGATATCGGTTTCTGGCTTAAGCTAGAATAATAGATAAACCACAATTTATTTTTAGTTCGGAACAGCAACTTTGTTGATAATGTTCTTTTTGAAATAGCGTCTATTTAAACTTAATGCTAATTACAACTTAAGATGTTTTCACGATTCGGACTTTAGTCGCACGTTATTTTGCGTGTGGAGGGTACCAGAATAGTTAATTTTAGTTTTTTATACCAGATTATTCTAGCGTTGTGTAAAAATAATTTCGTGTTATCGACAAATATTTTAGTCTAGTCAATTTTAAACTTGGATGTTTTACAGTAAATTATTATAGGTGCAGATACATCATAGTAGCAATACATATGCCGCCCTTGCGGTATAAATAGAGTGGGGCGGGCACAAAACATCAAACGAAATGTGCCCCGTCACCCGTGCTGCCCAGCCACGTGAACACAAACGATACACGATTATATTACTAATTTTGTATAAGACATTCAAAAACGGGTTTTATGTATACGTACTACACTAGATAAAGCCTTAGACAGACAGGCAGACATGGAAAAAAATAAGGGCCAACTGTTGGACTCAATTTGCACACACACATAGACAATATGACGAGAGTGTAAGACAAAGCGGTCACGCACACAAGCATAGAAAAGGTAGCCTATTTTTGCAATGTATTTATTGCGTGAAGGTCTAGCTAGTGTAGTATAATATAATAAAAATATACGTTTTGCAATAAGTAATATAGGGCAATGCTGCCCTACCTTTTGAACAGTAGAGCCAAATTTTGAATTCAGTCGTTAGCGTCGGGCCACTTACATTTCCTATTTCAGTTTTCAGAAAATTTGGGTGCGGTAAAAATTTACCCGCACGCGTTTTCAAATCGCGTCAATTGTCCACTCGAGCAAATGATTCTTTTGTGCGAAATCGACAACTTACCGCACTATTTGCATAATATACTTTTAGAAGTTTGTCCAGAAACTACAAAATATCCTACATTTGGCATGGAGACACTCAAGTATTTTTTTCGTATTACTTATATACTTTTATAGTTTATACTTTTCTCATACTAGAAACATAGAGCGACGCCAGAATAAATTTTGGTGAAATTAGTTACCGATATAGATTCAACTAGGAGGAAGGACATATTATACTTAGAACTTTTTATGACGAAAAAGTTTACAAAGAATGCGTTAGTTATTATGTCACCCGCACAGAGTCGCACATTTTGTCTGTAGTGTGTAAAAACTCAGAAAACGCTAATCTTTGTTTATTAGAAAGCGTAAAATTTAAAACAAGATTTTGCGGCGCTGCACGCTGGTACAACGGCTCCCAGTAGGACCTTATAGGTCGTGATTGTATTACCTCACGGCTCGTAGCCTGCGGCCTCGACTATGATCTCATGAGTTTTTCGCTTTTTGTACAGTCGCGTATGTCAGTTTATCGGTCGAATACAGTGGCTTCAAGTAGCTTCCAATTACAAAACGTATTAAATAGTTTTTAATTATTTGAGTGGCTGTTATTTAAGTAACGTTTTTGTATTCAGATTTTAGATATGAAACAAGTCACTTTGTAAAAGATTCTGCTTGTTAGCAAACCATCGAATGGTGCAATTAAAAGAAGTGTTCAAACATATTTTAATCAGATTTGATTTTTTAATTTTAATTTTGCTAGAAATGAGACTTTCCAAATATTTCACAAATAAATTTCTTCTGGTTTTATCAAGATAACTATCAACTCATTTTATATTCCGGTATCTTTAGCTTACCGTCCGATCCGAATCCGATCGGAGTCCGTGAAAATAAGGTCTGTCTTAGCCGTTGAACTATTTCTATGGTATGTTACGCACTACATAAGATTTCCGTCATCCGATATCCGAGAATCTCCATACCGGATACATTTTTGACGGATCGAATTAGCCGTAGTATTGTTTATATGAACGCTTGCGCACTGCTTCCAAGTTTTAGGCCTAGCTGCGCATCCATTTTCACGGGTTCGGATCTGAATCGGATCGGACTAGTGCATAAGCGATATCTGAATTCAGTCAGGAGTTTTTTAGATCCTTATTTTCATGGACTTGGATCGGACGTAGTGCGGAACCGCCCTTAGCATGCCCTTTTCAAAATTCACCCTGTATTATGCGTCATTGTCATGTTATTGGTTTGATATTACACTGACTACCGGTTCTACCTGTGAATATTTTACTTTAAAATTGTAATTGTCACGTTATCAAATAAATGCCTGTATAACCTTTTAAATACCTGCTTAAAGTTTTAAATAGTTTAAACTTAAAAAAAAAGAGGCGATTTATCACATCGATAGTATGTTTTTTTATACTTTTTGCAGATACATTTGTGATTTATGAACAGTTTTTCATATTTTTTATTAGAAAGAAGATATTTCAAAGACAGTCAGCCATATGACTTAACAATAATTATTGGATGTCGCCGAATTCATAACAAGACTATGGGACATTACTCACGGACCAGCGGTTGGAACGGGCAGATCAAGATCATGCATGATGATTGGTCAATTACTACGGCTGGTCTATGAGTAATGTCCCATTGACCAATCATCGTGCATGGCTTTGATCTGCTTGTTCCGGCCGCTGGTCCGTGAATAAGGTTCCTATGTTGTTCAAACTGTGTTCAAAGATAAATTTCTTTAAAATCACCAAAAATCAGCAGAATCGTTTCCGATAGAAGTATATTTATCGGTAAAATATAATAATCAAAAATAATAATCGTCGTAAATATACTGACGTCAGGGAAATGACATATTACTACAGAAAATTAATCTAAAAAGATAACAAAAGGAAGGCCACAAAACACGAATTGGGTCACCTGTTTGTTTGCGACCATTAATCATATAGAATTTATTAAGAAAGTCACCAAAATGGTCAAAGCCCCAAATTCAGTTCGATTCAGTCTGTCTCACTCGTACGCACATAGCTTTGAGCATGTGCGTGGAGGACAGCCTGACCGAGATTCGGTGCAAGGGAATCAGCGCCGTAATGGCCCACATTTGGCGGAAATCGTTCGTTATAATATTTGTGGGGACTAATATGCCACTGTCGGGAACAGAACGTCAAAGTAATTTGTTTAGGTCGTGGATGAAGAATGTTACAAGAACGGGGACAAGGAACAGCGAGTCATAATGTTCAGTTCAGGTGTGTTTAGAAGAAAAAAGCGGTTGGTAGCGCTAAAAACCTACACGTTATCGACCATGACACGTTCCACGTTCTTATTTTAATTTCGAGTCCGACATAATGATTAAGAGTACTATTTTCCACTGAATAAGGTATATATATTATGTATAAGGTAAGTTGTCGATTACGCTGGAAAAAAGTTACACGCACAAGCTAAGTGAGTACGTTCATTTGTTCGAGTGGGCAATCGACAATACCGCACGAGTGCAATATACTATTTTTATTGGAAATGCGGGATGAAAATAATATTTTTCAGCGCCTACTATTGTAGTTGAAAATTTGAAAATTCGCGTGCTGTGTTACTGCTCCCAAATTTTAAAATTTCGAATGATTCCAAAATTTACCGCACACTTATTTAAAAAATGCGTAAACGTAAACGTTAAACGTTCTTTAATAACACTAAAAGCGTGCGGTATTAGTACGTATCTCGCATGAGTAATAAAATAATATTTTTTGTTGGTGTCGACAGGAACTTTCCAGTCTATTTTAAATTAGACAATTCCTTCTTGTCAAAGCTTATCAGCTCCTTCGTTACGGCGACAGTGACAGAGCTGTCAGGGCGCCTGATTTATTAAGTCAAAGGACCTGGTCCCTTAGATTAAAGTCATAAATGAATATACGTATATAAGAGGTAATATCCTGTACATATAATATATATTTTTAAATAATACATTTTAAGCATGGACCGTTTGGCCAATTGGGATATTGCCCGGTATTGAATATGAAATATAGAACTTTGTAATAAGATTAATTATAAAATTATTGAGTAGAGATACACTAATCTGAAGCAAGGAACTATTTATGTTATCGTGATTAAAAGTTATAATCAAATAATAAGTATTACCCATCTCTTTCTCGCAAAACGATTTGTGACGTCACCGTGTTACCGTCATATAATGTCAATGGACGAATGTATGGCGGTAGCACGCGTTGACGTCATAGGCTGATATATCGCGCTCTTTCTTATCGTACAATCAAATTTCTTAAAATTGTGTGTATCTTCATTATTTTTATAGATTTACGAATATTGATTTCAGATTATTTACCATCATATTGTCTGGCATAAAATAGACGAAAAATATTTTTAAGAAAACTAACCTATTAAACGAATCTTGGTATAGAGAGACCTGTTAAGGGAATAGCTCGTAGGCTCGTATTTATAAATAGATCTCAGTGCTCAAAATCTTCTTCTTGATGTAATTTGCTTTGTAATTGACCTTTTGTACGGGTACGTAAGGTCTATAAATAAGGATCACATGAAAGGGAACGCACGCATACACAACAAAGTTACGCCGTCTCGATTTCATTTTTTTAAACATTTTATTTCATCTTCTTACTTTGGCTCTAGGCTATGTTTTAAGCTTGTATTAAGTATCAAAATGGTTCCAAATTTTAGTTTCTCGTTTGGCGATGACATGACATGCTTCGTCTATTTTTATAACACTTAATTATCTTACAGAAGACATGAAAGCGTAAGATAACAAACTAATTGATGTTAGTTTCTCTAATTAAATCCAATCTATATGTTTGTGGTTCACTCGAATCTCGGCTTGGCTTAAACATACAATAGTTGGGGGAGGCCTTTAGTTAAATCAGGTTTGGTGTCTGATGCATCAAACTAACCGGATTTGATGGTTCGCTGAAATGTTATTTGATACGGTTGCAATCAACATAGTCAACTAAGTATATTATATTCTCCCATTTTGGTGCTATGTGGGAATTCCCAATTCCCCCATAGCACAGGCTACGCCTAGTTTGGGGGACTGAAGTATATTGTTATTTTTATGGTAAATAAAAATGATTTGATTCGATATTCTATTGTTGTTTTCAATATACATACACAGATAACTGAAAAATTTGGAGAAAAAAAATATACATTTTGGCCCATATATTACATAGATTAACTACATGTAAGTATATACCCCTTATATGTCTGTATGTTTCTTCCAATATTTGATTAAATCAGTGACGTTTAGCAAAATTAATGCAGCATTTTTGGTATTGTCTAAATGCAAACAAATCATTTCTCAAACAAACAAATCATTGCTCTTAAACGTATAAAATCAACATAAAACACTTTCAATCAACTATTCATATTTCATTCATATACATAGTACTTATTTGATTTCCAGAACCGTTAAAATAATTTTTCACCGCCAAAGATACGCGTTATACCGCGAATACAAGACGTAGATTTGCCTACGACTACTAAGACCCTATGAATAATAAAATACCGCTTGTAAGATCGATTCCCGATGATAAAAAACCTTTTAAGATGAACGTATAAGCCTGAGTCATAGGAATCAATATGAACAAACGTTTCTATAGTATTTGACCTAATATTAATAGGGTTTAGTATCTTTGACATTTTTTATTGAATTTAATTTTTTTAACACTTATGCGGCGTAGGTACCTACTATTTCCTGCATGCTTTTGCGTTTGGTATAGAATATAACCGCACTCGTTTTCAAATTTCGAACACTGCTCGCGAATTTCCTGCAATGACGGGCGCTGAAATTGGCGTTTTGTACGCGTCCTTACATATGCAATTGGCGTTTTGTATGGGAGGAACATAAAGGTGATTTTTTCATATTAAAATATA
>DWAK01000033.1:0-17456 GCA_018230145.1 Lepidochrysops patricia
TATATATATATATATATATACTCAGAGGGAGCAGAAGTGGGCAACTGCCCTCGTATATACGTAATTTACACTCTCACGCGAGTGGCGAGGCGAGGCACGAGACGAGTATGTAAATGGGCACTCAAACCTCGTCTTGCAGCTCGCCTGGAGGGATAGATTTTTTCTATAAGAAATATACGTTTTGTTTCTGATTGTGGCAAAGGTCAAAGTTAAATATTGGGTTACTATTTATAGACAATCTGAGGTCTAGAGGTTACTGGTATAGAAATATTTCTAACATACGGTTACCGACCCAAATCCCAGCCTTTTAAGAGGTAGTTCACATTTGAGCTAATGTATCACAAAGGAAAATAGTCTTTACCCAATAATGACGTGTATTCTAGATTCATTATTTATTAAATAACAGTTTTCGTTACAAAAAATAGGTTTATCATCATCCATATTTTTTAAAATAAGTAAAACTAAAAAATGATCCTGATTTGCCATTTTTGGGGCCGCTATTTTTATCTTCGTAAATACTGCTGTTCTTAGATCGGAGAGTGTTGTATTGCCATCAGGAAATAAAAAACTATTGGTGAAAAACTTTCAATTTCTAGATTTATTATCGTGGCCAAAAATATCGAACGTTTGGGTCGGTCACCCTAGCTCATACAGCATTTTATTTAAAAATTCTCTCCAAATAAGAAATAAAATAAATCTACTGAACTTACCCTCAGAGTCCGTAATGATAGACGTAATTTCATCATCACTCTCGACGAAGTATCGCGTGAAGAATTTACTGCACTTGGAGTTCCCCGAGTGTACCAGGTAAGGGTCTTGGGGGCTGACGGTGCAGTCGGAGAGGGTCTTGGAGGTGTTGTCGTGAACCGACACAGTCTTTAGAGAGCCATCGTCCAACATTTCCATCACTCTGTACTCTGACTCGCTATTTCTGTCCGACTCTAGAGACGACAAGCTTGAATTCTTGATATCGGATACAGGGGAGGCAGGTCTGCTTATTTGGTTATGGGCTCGAAGGACCACACTCTCTATGGGCGGGGATTTCGGCCTTCTACTCTGCTTGCTAGTCGACCCAGTATAATACTTTCTATTGCTCCTCAAAACTCGAAACGGCACTATATTCTCATTATTATCCTCTGAAAACTCATATTTCTTATCAGCCAATCTTCTTTTCCTAAATATGCTCAGTTTCTCGCACTTAGTTTCAGCCTCTTCAACAAATTCGTAGGCCTTTTCAGCTATCGTTCGGTGCGTTTCGTTAAACCGCGACATGCTTTCTGCCGGCCGTCGCCTCGGAGACCTTAGTGGCGGGCTTATCAGCGTCCTGATCGAGGGCGAAGGTCCCTCCCACTCCTCCATGAGGTTGTGCGATATGGAGGCCTGTATGCATAGCTCCTGGCCCATGACGTCTGGCATATGCACCGGCCTCGTCATCTGATACGGCTCCATTTCCAAATCCGAGAAGTCTGCCAGAATATTCTGGACGACGTTGCTCTCGTATTTCGGAGATTGGAACGGAGCGGAATATTCCGAATTAGGTGTGCTAGGATTTGTGTATATAGAATTCATCTCCTCCTTATCTATGGACGATCTCTCGTCGAGCTCGTTCTTTTCTTGATCAGATTTGACAATATCTATCTCTAGTATGTGTATAAAATCCGTATAAATAATAATTTGATTGGAGTATGCTAGTTGGACCACAGGCTCGTACATACTGGAGTCTGAGGTGCAAAAGAACTTTGTGTGAATGGCGAAACTGTGCTCCATACACCGCTTGCCGAGATTTGAATCATCTGAAAGGGAATATGGAAATTACCACTCAAAGTTATAATAAAATCTCCCTTATGCCCGATTTCTATTTGATTTTAAGATAGTTAAAGCCACAATTAAGCTACTGACAGAACCTTTCGAAACTTAGCAGTATCAGACAAGTAAATGTTTTATCCTTGTCTATCATGACTTTGGTAACTTATCAAAGGCAAGATCTTATTGATTGTATTTTATATTTAATAATTTTAAGGGATGTTTACCTTCATCATCCTTAGAAATAGCTGAGCAATTCTTACAACCTAACCTAGGAACCCCCACTACACTGAGGTAAGACCTTTCTGAGCATGAGTCTCTGAAAAAGAAACATCATTTGAGAACAAGAATAGCTTTAAGTAGCTGTGGTTATTGTTATAGTACATTTGCCATCAATGGTGAATTAAACTTGTTAAAAGTTTACTTGTTAAAAGAACATAAAACCTATAACACCAATAAAAATATTCAAAGTACACTTACGCAATACCGTACACAACTAATACTGATGGGTTATGTTTCCACTGAGCCATGGATACGGTTAACCGACTGTCCACACTGTCATCCCCAAACAGTGGCACACTGTGCACAGGCTTCACAACACGGCCTGGCACCCATGACAAGAAGTGAAGCCTGAAATATTTAATGTAATATAATAACTGAATATAGGTTACAAGTTATGGAAAACTTGTAGAACTGTAGTACAGTCTTTGTTAAAGATTTTCATTTTACTTATGATCAAAGAATATGAGGCATATCTTTTCAGCTAAAATATTTAAGAGCCAATTAACTTATCTCATAGGCAATCAACAGCTTACCACATAAGTTGCATAATATACCTACTATTTCATACACATAACAAAGCTTCAAATAAATTGTAAATTATTATGGCAAATACTTACGTAAACTTTGAAAACTCCCTAAAATATACCTGAGTATTACTACTGTATGTAAAACTGAGTAGGAATTGACCACACTGAGAGAACCCCATAAAAATGTGCTGTCTTAAATACTGTATAGGAACTATGTCCATGAGGCAGAACCGTAATCGTGGTGGTATTTTATCAAACACCTTACGTTTTCCATTTGATCTCCTAGAAGTACTACCAAATACCTGAAAGAATTATTCCATAATAACATACTATAGAATATGGGTAAATCTGTCAATCTGTGTCTAAAATAAGAAGATAACAGATCAAGAGGACAAAGTATTATCATAAAAATATCATTAATAGGTAGTGGGTTTCTTCTTCAGAGACCAATGTGAGCATTACGAATGTCATTGAAGGTTTAACCCATAGTATTATTGAAACGTCGAAAATATATAAATAAAGTGTATTTTAATAATGCTTTTATTTATTCGAAGAATTAATTAAAAAATTGTTATTTTCATTTGGTTTAAAAAAAAACAAATAGCAAATGTACGAAGGCATTGCATCCTGAAAAACTCGTTCCAACGTACCTCTCTATTGAATATTTTATGTACTATATTACTTTGTGATAATGTATTATTAATTGTAACTGTACTATTTCCTTTTTTATATCCATTTTCACTTGATAATTCTAAATTATTATCAGATTCCTCAGAAGAATCCATATTCGTTTGTTTGACAACGATTTTGACAATCGTTTTGCATCGGTCTGGGTTTGACATTGACAATTTTTTGGTCTTCCTTGTCTTCTTTCATTATAACGATTATTGATAAAATGCGCACAGCACTAATGTGTGCTGACATCTCAAACGATTATGATCATTGATAATTATTGTTTTTCGTTTTAATCTGAAATTAAAACGAAAAACAATAATTAATATCATGCTTCAACGTAACCTGAAACAAAGATCCAGATTCCAAAATTTATTAGTTTCGAAATGTCTCATCTTCAAACTACTTTGCTTGAAATTCCAATGTAAAACATTTACCTCTTTTTCACCATGACAAAAAAAACAACTTCAATAATAATAATTCATAGGACTGCTGAGTTGTCAAAGTCAAATTATTCAAAAATTGGCAAATGCTTGTTTTTTTTCAAGCCGTTAATATTATTTTAATAACACAGTTTTATTTTCGAGGAATTTAGGCTGATAAAAGAGTTTCACTATACTTGAAACATATTGAATAAAATATAACAAAATGGAACCAATGACATTAGGAAGCCCACCACAATCACCGTCAAACAGCCCCAACGTCGGCTATTTACCACCCTTCCTTTTAGGTGAAATAAATCCACCACCACTTGGTGGGATGTCTCCGCGAACGAACAGCTTATCACCCACCAAAGGACGAAACTTGGCATTTGGTAAGCTTTTTATAGTTATAAACATTATTGTACACATGATTATGTTCAATCAGTTTTTACCATTTAGTTTTGTCTTAAGGATCCACCAGCCCTACACAAACTTCGACTCCAGAGCAGAAGCTATATCGGCCAAGTGTGACCGTACACCAACAAGCTATGTTCAACCAGCAAAACATGTTTGCTAACATGCCAACATCCCCTAACATGTCATACTCAATGAAGCAAAGCGGTCCACCAATAGAAGATTTATTCGACACCATTAAGAGTAACGAGCCCTCAATAAACAAATCACTATTTCAAGAAAACAGTTTTCTTGGTGCTAACAACTCTGTGATGCAGAACTCTTTTGTAAATAACAACCAGTCTCATAGTGCACCCTGGCAAGATGGCTGTCCGGAGCAAGATGAATACTGGGTCACAGTGTTTGGTTTTCCTCCCAATGCTGCTAATACAGTCCTAGCAAGATTTAGCAATTGTGGAGCTGTTGTGGGTAAGAAACTGACTGTTTTTTATTAGAAATTTATATTGTCCAGGTATTGTACTAATACAAAATTGCTCCTGTTTGCAGACAAGCAGTATCCAACTCAAGGCAACTGGGCACATGTAAGATATGCAACTAGAGCAGAGAAGGAGAGAGCATTGACACTGAATGGTCGTCAAGTATTGCCCGGAATAATGGTTGGAGTGGTAGAGTGCAAAGAACCCCCACATACAGCTATGACCAGTTCAGGGGCTTTCACAGAAAGGTATTAAAATAATTTGAACAGATATTTACTGAACTTTATCTAAGTAACCTGTATTTTGGTAACAAAGATCTATTATCTGAACATTTTGTTCATTTTTGTGTATTAACAAGTAGGGTTAGTGAAATTTTTCACAATCATAGTATAGAACAAAGTCACTTTCTCTGTCCCTTGTATGCTTAAATTTTTAAAACTATGCTTGGATTTTGATGCGGTTTTTTAAATGGATAGAGTGATTAAAGTGGAAGGTTTATTTAACATTTAAAATATTTTTATATACAACATTCACAGTTTTTCTTTAGTGTATTTAATATCAACATTGTATTATTGCGAAGCCAGGCGGGTTGCTAGTTTGTATAATAGAAAACATTACTTTACTTTGCAGAACAAGCTAAATATTATGTTATAAATTCAATGAAATAATAAAAATATATTTTTCCAGGCCCTGCACTGCCAGATCCCTTTGTCCCACACCGATCCCGTCAGCACCGCTGCCACAAAGATCCAGTGGCCTAATTTCCAAAGCCCTAGATTATGTTTTGGGCTGGTGACAGTTATTTGAAGTCATGAATATTATTTGTATGAATTCTAGTTATTTTTTTATAAATATCTGATGATCCTGTAATTATGTGATATACCTTTTCTTTCAATCACAAAAGAATGGAGAAATAAAATAATTATTTAATTAACACTTAATTTATTTCTAAACCTATACATACAAAAATCTTACTTTGATTTCAAAAATTCAAATCTTGAGTAGCTTTTTCTGCCTTTAAGAGACACATAATATTATACAATTTGGTATATATGTCCCCTAATTTTATTGTTTACAAAAGATGTTAGATGTTGTGTGATGATGTTCTCTTCTGGTTTGTTTTAGTGTAGTTTTCCCTTATTTTCTATTTTCAAATCAGCTATCTACTGTTAAAATTGGGTAGTAAATTTCCACTTAAACCATTCTAAAATGCACTCTCTAATCAGATACCCTCTGTAACTACCACAAAGAGATGCATTTTATACAACAATACAATTTATACAACAATATTAAATACTCCATTACATAAATTTAATAAAAAGTTATCCTCAGTACATAATATTATTCAATTACCAAACCATCTTTATTATTTTCTACATCTTGGCTTTGTTTTTCAGTAAATTATTACAGTATCTCAATATGAACATTTAACAATGTTCAATACTAGAGGATTGAGCATTGTTCATAACTATTGAGTTTACATGGTACATTTACTATTTATAACTTGGATTAATATGAATAATTATAGATGAAATTTTAAAGGCAAAAAAGTAATGTGATGGTTATTGACACATTTAGACCATGAATTTCATGTGTTGTGTGTTCCATGCAGTTCTTTGTTGCATTGTAAATCTCTTTTGCCAGTACAGTAGTGTTTGTTTAACATTATATTGTAGAACATTGAGCTGTGCTTTGAAAGAATTCGTTAAATTAAAACATTAAAATGGAAACATTTTAGTAAAATTTTACATTTTATAAATATTAGTGTTCTATGACTTTTTTTATGTTGCCCTTAGAATCCTCACTGAAATAAACTACTTATTAGCTATTATAATATAATAAGTTTAAACTATCTGTATTCAATCATCAGAGTAGTAATTTTTATCGAATCTGACTGACTTTCATTTTGGTTGTTCAATGGTGGCATTAGTAAGGTCTGTCATCTTTGGATATTTAATATTGTGTTTGTCAAGCTCGCTCTGTGACCACAGAATCATGCGCAGTAAACTACAAAGTTTAGGATTTGTATACTCTTGATTTTCCATTTTTAAAATTGCAGCATTCAGTTCACTTGCAATCTGTAAATGAATAAAAAAATTATAGCACACATTGTTACTAAACCACATTTTCTTTAAAACAAAAAACTGAAAACCTACCTTTTGGCTGTGAGATGGTAGAAGCAAATCAGCAAATGGTGAGGAATGTGGATCAGGGAAAGCCAAGAGAGCCAGGGACCTCTCCAGCTCTGTCAGAGCTGTGCGGTCATTGGCTCCAGCCTCTGCCAAAGTAGCGCTGGCAAATGCCAGGGCCTCCTCAGCCCGTCCCGCTCGTATCAGCTCTAGGAGTTGTAGTTGCTATAGGAACAAAGAACAAATAGGTTAAGCTATAATATAGTATTCTATGTTGTCTTATGTCTTAGGCCATATTTGAA
Organism: Lepidochrysops patricia; assembly: GCA_018230145.1. NCBI lineage: Eukaryota > Metazoa > Arthropoda > Insecta > Lepidoptera > Lycaenidae > Lepidochrysops > Lepidochrysops patricia. The sequence goes on from DWAK01000033.1 coordinate 7,028, forward strand.
TACACTTCAGTGCCACTCTATGAAGCTCTATTTGTAGTTGTTAAGAGATTGCCAGCAGATAATATTTTTACAATAAACACCTAGTAATAAATAAAGTACAAAACATAAGATAGTAAAAAGTAAGATTTAAATTGATTAATATCAGTTAAGATTGTCCCTGACATTGATGAACCCTGATGACATGACATTACATTGAAGAAAGCTCAAAAGCTTTACAAGGATCTTGATGCCATACCTGCAGATGGAAGTACAGGTATCTATCATTGTCTAGCAGCTCTGGGTGTAGAGCGTTGACCATGGATATGGCTTCAGGGATGCGGCCACTCTGCACAGCTTCCCTGATCATGATGCGCTCGTCTAATGAGCTACATAGAGCTGGCTCCTGCAAACCCGCTTCCTGTTGAAACTTCAGTGCAGCTTCTTTGAAACCTTCTAAAATGTAATTTTTATAATGAGATAGGTACCTTGTGTATAAGGCGATTTGGAATGGTCATTTCCTATTAGCTGACCTGTTAAGACCTGACCATTTACTTCTTATAAAATCTATTGTTCACAAAATCTTTGTGATGCAGCTAACAGGACAATAAGAAGCAAGAGAATAAAACGTACGTAACGTAAATATCTTTTCTGACTGTTGATAAACACGTACCTGTTACTAAATAATTCATAATCAGCATATTCATATCAGTTCGAGAAATCTGTAAGTCGTCAGATTTGCTGCGATCGTAATATTTCCGAACAGGTTTACTGGTTTCATTGTTTGTAGTATCCATACTCATTATTGTTTCTGTTCTTTAGATTAATTTAAATCTATTTTTATTCAGGAAAAAGTGTGAGAAAAATTATTTTCTTTTGGTAAAAATGCTAAATCAACAAAGCAATCACAATCAACCCAAACGTCAAATGCTTTTTTTAGGTCTCACGGCAAGATGCAAACATTTTGACTAAGTAAATGTTGCCATTAAGAAATTCTCAGCATCGACCGTGAACAGCTGAACACAATCTGTTCGGTTTTAGGTTCGGCTCATAGATTATAATTTTCTACTAAGGTTCGGCTTATTTGGATTTTGAGCTGTTAAAATAGTGGGATTAAATTATTATAATTAGCACTCAGCAAAAAGAATTTTCCAAGTATTCCGAGGCGTCCTTTGCAAAGATTCAAAACTAGTGGAACAGGAATGTAACAAATAACTTGGACTCTCGCTTATCATATTATTAGTAATTAAAGACTAGGTTTCTATCCCTAACTAGATATCCCCGAGTCGAAGCTGCAAAAATATTCTGTTGTAGTAAGATAGAACTTAGAATAAAACTCCGAATGATAACATAATATTTTGACATACAGCATGCTCTCGCACAGGCGGATACTGAGACAGTCTTTCATTTTATCTCGCATTCCGTGTCAGTTTACCCGTCCCACTGAGTTCAGAGTTGTGAAAATAGATACCTCGAGCCAGGAAATCCCATACACAATAGAATAAACACACCACAAAGCTGCAATTTAGTCCTAGTAATATTTACTAGTATTACGTTTTGTTTCCCAGTTATAGATGAATTTAACAAAACTCCTATTTTAACAGCATAGCCAGACGAATACATTAATGGAAATTAAAACCATTATCGTGGTGTTTAGCTAGTTTATTTTCAGTTCTTAAACGCCAATAACCTACTAATAATGAGCTGATAATACAATTTAAAAAAGACCTATCCTATTTGTTTTATTGAATAATTGCTTGGTAACAAAATCATCCTGTTTTTAATCAATAAAAATTTCCTAACTAAAAATAGTACAAACAAAAAGCCCGATAATGCTCAAATATGATATTCTCAGCTCAGTAGTCCGCCGCACGTCGCGCTTCGTGCACCACGTGACCCTCACGTAACTGAGAATAAAATAACTTACAAATAAATATACACCTAGTTCTCGATATTCTAAAATAAGTCGCTGAAAGAAAACTTGAGTAATTTTAACAAATTTATTTTCGACACCTTACTTTTACTTTATAATTTTGAATGTAATTCACTAGTTAAAGGTTATCAATGTTTTTACACCGGAGGATTATTGCATTGATAGTACATAGTATATTAAGAAGAAAAAAATTGCACTAAAACTAATAGACAACACTGAAAAGTAAAAATTAAATTAAAACAAAAAAGAAAAATTATGACTAACTCGCAATCGACACATGAGAAGGTATTTAACAGGCACTCTGTGTGAATTTATTTCTGTATGTTACTCTAAGACTAACTAGAGGCTTTAACAAGTCACGTATTGCCCCTGTTGTAATATAAAAAAACATGGATATATTTCGCCCAGACCTGGCCACATCGGCCAAACCGTACTCAGTCTATGAACACAATTATGCCAGCAAATCTTACCTAAAGCATTATAAGCTAAATTTATATTATACGTGGCATGAACAACCCGGGGGGACTCACTGCTGCTGGCGAATCAACTTTTAAACTCATCAGCAGCATACATGCAATATTTTTATCAATACTTTTGTCAGTATTTGACAAAGTTCTGCATATTGCTTTTTTGAAGACACAAGTTGATTGTCAATAACATTGCAAGTGTACAGCTGGCATTTAGACATTCTTCTACTTTGTCTTATTGTTGATAAATTCATCATAATCATTAGGATAGTGACATCACAGTTGGACATGTTGTCTTCTTAAAAGACACAATATCATGATCCATAAAGAGATATCTCACTTGAGATGAGCAAGTTATTGTCAAACATACTATAAATAAGTGAACTTCAGTTAAGCATGTTAAAATATTATGTCATGATCTTTGTTCTTTGTATTAATGATAGATGGCATGTTATTTTGTCAAATAATTAAAAACATTGGTGAAACTGGGCTATGTAATGATTTAAAAATCGATTCACCTTTCATATCACCACACATAGGATTTGTATTATTGATGTACACTATGAAGATAATATAGGGCTAGAGAAAATACATACACTCAACATAAAATCGCTTTGTATGGTTGTGGCAATGTTACTAAATATTTGTGCTTGGAACTGGTTAGTGTCATGCCTGCCATGTGTTTAATCGTGTGTGGGTGGCATGCTCGAGGCATATATTGCCAGGAGACCATATCCACACATATTACAATCTGCACAATAGGATAGACCTTTACTATCACACTTAGAGACATTTAAAAATTTCTTAAGCAGTTACTTGACAGATCATTTTCTGTAAAATCTTGATTAAAGCGAAATTTTTAAGTAATCATTAAGTGTATCTGAGTTACGGCAATTACTGACTTAGCACATAATATTATTCAGAAAACTGCTTCACTGAGTCTATGTTTGAGAAGAGTATTTTTTAATTAATAATAATACATTAGAAGCCTCTATACGCTCTTCAGTGTAACGCCGAGCATATAACCAAGAGAAATCTATAGTCTGAAACTGATCTGTCATTAATCACTGATGATTTTGATAATATCAAAATATCATGCTTGTATTGAAATAGTATTAGTGTCGGCTCTGTAGCCAATATTGACTCAGCGCACTGTTGGAGCACAGTTTTGGTAGAATTTATTGGAACACATTTCCTCTCTATAGGTTATATGTTCGACGGTGACAAGTTACATGATCATCACTGTAATACTGCATGTATCAGCAGTGGTCCCACCAGCAATCACAATGTATATATTGAGTCATTAGAATATTCTAGATATTCCCGCATATAATTTTCACATATACCAAAATATGTTTGTCTTGATATATCTGCAATTTCACATAAGCGGAAACGCCATTACGACAGATCTGAAACAGATAGAATTATTTTTTAAATCTCCAAAGTCCAAATGCTTATGCTTAAAAGCAAATAGTTAATTTTTTCGTCGGCTATTTATGGAAACTGAGTTTTATTATAGATATATTTTAAAACTAGACAAAATGAGCTCTCATAAGAATGACTTAAAAATCCTGTATGTTGTAAATAATAGCAAAATATCTGTATTAAATAAAATATGAATGAAAAACATTGATTGGACAACATTTACAGGTATTTATTTTGAAAAACTTGTAAACTAAAACAATGTTGAACAACAGTAGCAAAGTTCGAGTTTTCTTTAGAGGGAAGCCATAGTTGCTAGATAAGAGATGGGTACAAGCAATAAGGAAATTTTGAAACACCAATTCAAAAGGGAAGCCGATAGTAATGGAGTTGTATAGACGCCTCGCCATTGTTGAATAATAACAATTTTGTCTGGTATCCAATGACTGTCAGATTACCCTAGCTTAAGATTGATTAAGAAGCAAATTTCATTAATATTGTGACATAACATTTATTCTCTGATTACTTTAAGTACATTGACAGAGAAACAAACCAATATAAGATACTTACAGCTGGGTACAAGATCTTGATGCATATGTTCAGTATCCATGCCTAAAGGTATGCAGGTAGATGGTGGAGGCCGGCGTTGCACCTAAAACAATAAGACATGGAACAATTCATCAAATGCACAGACCATTTATGTGAGTTAATTGATACTTGTTGGATATTTAAAATTTGAAGAGAATAAATGTAAGAATCTATTAATTTAACAGCAACATAATTGCCAAGATTATAAAGTCATTGCACTACATTCTTTCAATTAAATCTTTTACATACAAACTGTCTCCGACAATGGAGATTTTTTTTCAAAATGTGTATGTCCCATATTTAAATCCATTCTGATGTTATAAAACATTATTTGTAATACAATTATCAGAGAGTAACTATAAGATACAAATATAATTTTTCACTTTTTTTTAAATATTTTTAAGTCCTTCTTGCAACATATTAGCGCTCAAGTTATGATATTTAAATAAAATAAATGGTTACGATACCTGATCAATGTTGAAACGGACAAAAGCCTCATATTGCTCGGCAAGTTTGTTGTTGAGTGCGGTCTCATACTCCGCTCGCAGGGCTGCCTCCTGTTCGCGGAGCATGCGCTCGCAGATCAAACGCAACTGGAATGTGTTCAAATGATCAATTATTATGTTTCCTAGGGTAATCTGGCCAAATTTCACCCCTTTTAAGAGATAGTCCATATTTGGGCTAACGTACAAAGGAAAATAGTCTTTACCCAATGATGACGTGTTTTGTAGCTTACTTAATCCTTTATTTTGAAAAAAGTTTTGAAACCAATGTAGCAGAAACTTTGTTATATATATCATTGATATTTTGTAGATATTCCAAAATATATAACTATATTGTTTACTTTTAATCTTCTAGCGTGTGTTACATTGTTTTTGCCTATGTCATTCTTTCATTCAAATATTGAAATTGCAAATTTTGCAAGTATATATATTATTTAGTTTGCAGTCACATTGAATTTAATTGTATGAAAATGATGTTGGTACTTGTAGGTATAGAATATTATAGACATTTTAATTATTAATACATGCAAAGACTGTAACTCTATTAAAAAAAAAACTAAAATTAATTTTAATTAAAAAGAAAGCAGAAACTCACCATGTAAGATGAAATAGTTATAATTATTTTAATGTTCTTATAAATAGGTTTAAGAAAAAAAATTAGTAAAAATATGTGCTTACCTGTTTGAATGTGAATAGGGCTTTGTGAACTTGCTGCTTGCTGCTGGTGGAGAATGAGTGGTGTGTTGGAGAGGAGTCCCCCTCGCTGCCACTTGATGAGGAGCAGGAAGCGTTGGCACCCGAAGCAAGTCTGAGCTGCCGACGGCGTCTCAGCCGTTTCATCTCATTGCATAACTCTTGGAGGAGACGCTCTGAAATTGTAATATTTTCATAAATTTATGTAATCTTCATTTAACATTCTTAAGGAGATGTAATACACATTAAAATAAATATGAAGACAGCAAAAAAATAACCGATTCAATCAATTCAAACATCAACAAAATGGTTGACCCAAATACATGTACCTACACTTAAAATCATAATTTATATTTTATAACACTGAAATATATGACTGTAATGATTTTGAATTTTATTTACGGAGCAAAAAAATTCTTAGAATGTATAATATCATTTCGATTAGTAGGTACCTAATAATTGCTGAACTATTGTCTGTGACTGCATGTGGTATGTGTATGTCTAGCCACAACTTTTAACTGAAGTATAAATGACACTATAAGCTATGAGTGCTATCTTTGTCTTTTAGAGCTCTTTGTAATGGATCAGAGAAAATTTGTTAAATAAAACCCTGCATAGTATTTTATTAAGGAAAGTTTTGATTTATCAATACTTTCAATAAACTTGAATTCATGGAGAAAATAAATATCAGAGTGACAGCACAATTGGTGATTATTTCTTATGTGCCCATTATATTTCACATTCAAGAAATAGCTTTGTTAGCTATTCAAACAATGTTCATTGTATTCTTAGAAGTTGCTTTTTCCTTGTAAATGCCATTTATATTTTGGTGCAACTTAATACACCTATCGAAAACACCCCTACTATAGTATAATTAGCATATTAAGCTGCATGATATTGTCTCCTTTGTAGGTACCTACCACCTTTTTAGTAGTTACTACCCACTACTATTATTCAGCGTTAGCATTAGATTAAGGCAGAAGTGCATTGCCATTGCACTGCATCCATTACTGAGAAGCTTGGCTTCATGATTTTTTATTAACAAAATATGTAACATAACGGACATAATATCACATATGTTTACAGCTATCTCGCTCTCTCGCGATAAAAATAATTTATAGGTATTAAAAAAAGTACGAATAAAGAAATGCCTTTCCTGCACAAAGAATAGTTTTCGATATATTTAACTCACATATCTTATTACGTGTAGAGGTAAGAATAGGATATCTAGGTATAAGTTATTAAAAATATAAACAAACCTGGGGATAATTTTGCAGAAGCACAAACACTTTCTCCGAATATAGAATTTGTTGTTGTCTGTTCTATTTTATTACCGGGACTTTTAGAAATAGGGGCGCATCTTCGTCTTTTAGCGGGTGTCTGAGACATGGAGACATCCCAGTCAAAATTCCTTTTCAGTGTAGCACACGCCATTTTCTTTTACGCCCAGCGAACGTCTTCTCCCAATCAACAACAAATTTTATTTGTCACAAACCAGTCACGATGAAAATAACTATATTGTATATTATAAAAGAGCACTTTATTTACATAAATGCAATTGTGTTTAGTTAAAACTAAAAGGATTGCAAAGAATTATTTGGATATGGATTAACTTTTTCCTCTGCTTCCCAAGTCCAAAACAATTTCAGATGATTTTTCATTTGCTATGTTTTTTTGTAATTTTAATTTGATAGTGTTGCCAAAACTAAACTGTCCCAGTTTTGCCAACTTTCAGATTTCAAACGTTGGCACCGTCAGATATGACGTATTTTGTTCAATTTTGTTGCAAAATTTAAAGAAGCCGTTTTCTTTGATTTCCGTAGTATTTTCTTTATTTTTTTATACTTGACGCAGAAAGGTATTAAGTACCTTTCTGCGTCATGTTATCTTGTTTTCTCTCTCCTTAAATATTAAAGTATATCCTAAAATATTTTATTTGCTGCCAGTATAAAAAAATGTTCAAAGCTCGCATCCATTGCCGATTGCGTAAAATAGCTGTCAGAACCTCCCAATTTATGGCAATAAAAACAATTTTTTGTTGTGATTTTGTCAAAGTGTCAACTTCATTCTCTGAAATTGTGACTCATCTGAAAAAATTGGAAGTTAAAAACAATAAATATACTTTAATTTTAAACCGTGATCAATTTTACGAAGTAAGCTATTTTCCAAAGTTTTTGCCTTTCCTTGTTTACCAAGTTTTAGTTTTTACAGACCTACAAATGGGTAACGAAATGTCTTCATCCGCAATGGAAAGTATCCTTTTTAAAAACAGTTATCAATGTATTCGTTAGATAAAAGTTGCAATATTAACACGAAATTAAATCAACAGTTTTAAACTTATAAGATTAAATTACCAAAACTATATGAACGAAGAAGGTAACATGACAAAATAAACTCTTGCTTTTTGTATTTCATCATCAATAATTATTGAACTTAGCATATTAAGTTTACTTTGTTTTCTTATAACTAGGTAGTTATATATTTTTAAAACTCAAACCCAAAGTACCTAATATTGTCTTAGAAACTAGAACAAAAGCCAGAGCGAATAATTCAACTTCAAAGAAAATATATTAGTTACAATAACATTCATATTAATATTATGTAAATTTTAAAACTTTTATTCCTTTCATTCCTTAACTCATTATCAGGACATCTTTTCAATTTAAAATTTGCTGTGAAGGAGTTAGAAAGAAATTCTAAGAAATGTGAAAAAGAAGAAAAAGTAGAAAAAGAAAAGGCTAAAAAGGCCATACAAAAAGGTAATATGGAAGGAGCACGTATACATGCAGAAAATGCAATACGACAAAAAAATCAAGCATTAAATTACCTCCGTATGTCAGCACGAGTAGATGCAGTTTCAAGTAGGGTACAAACAGCCTTAACTACCAGAAAGGTTTGTTATTATTGAAATATTTTCCCTGTTATATGTGAATGTTATGCATATTTACTCCTTTTGTAATATTCAAACATGCAACTCAAAATTAAATTTCAGGTAACAAACTCAATGGCAGGTGTCGTTAAGGCGATGGATGCAGCAATGAAATCAATGAACTTAGAGAAGATATCAACACTTATGGACAAGTTTGAGAGCCAGTTTGAAGATCTGGATGTGCAGTCGTCATACATGGAGAATGCAATGTCACAGACCACCACCACCACAGTGCCACAGGGTGATGTCGATACATTATTGCAACAGGTGGCAGATGAAGCTGGGTATGTTGGTTTTTTTTATTTTCTTTAGTAACTATAGACAAGGTATGTTGATGGAAATGCTTTTGATGCCTCAGGGTTTGTTGTGTCTAATGTAAACCATATCCTTGGCATTTAGATATGTCAACTATACCTTGTAACGCATGACTAGGTTTTAAGCCAGAATAGTGGCCGAGTGTAATTAAGCAGATCAGAACTTCTTGAAATTTGTAGACTACATTCTGTCTTGGTTGTGCATGTGTTGTGCAGTAGAGTAATATAAAGTAGGTTCATTAAAAGTATTGTAAAATATGTGTTGTTTATTGTAATTTTTTTTTCAGCTTGGAATTGAACATGGAATTACCGTCAGGTATTCCAAGCACCTCTGTTGGTACAGCAACTGTTGTCTCCCAGGAACAAGATGAGCTCACACAGAGGCTAGCTAGATTGCGGCAGGCTGAATAGTTTAGGAAATACTATGTGAAACTACATTTCAGTGTAAGTCTGATTACAGAACTGTGTAGACAACAGAATGGGGCTTAAGCTTGTTATTTTTTTGTCTATTCTTTTCTTATTATTTTCACAAAATATGTTAATATTTCCACAAATGTAATCTCTTTGGAAGGATAGGTAGGTAAAATTTAAAATACACTTAAAGATTGTGTACTCCAAATTACATGAATCAAGTATAATATTGTTTTTAACTATGGATACCCCGCAAATAATCTATGTATCTGTATAATATTGTATTAAAAAAGCTTTACATTTACCACATAAAATGCCATTTTGTACTGTATTTTACTACTTTTACTGTAAAATTGAGATCCGAAAGTGTTATAGATTAGTACGTTAAAATATTACATAGACCACTAAAATAATACAAAAAATGTCAAATTGGTAACAGAGAAATCATTAAATCATTTGAATTTATTTGTACCTACTTATGATTTTGTAAAGTGTAAGTGTTAATTTAAAATAAACGTTTATAATATTGTTCATATATTTTAGTACTTTTTACTTGATAATTGATTTGTAGGCACCCAATGGACAATGTATCACTAATAAGTAATAACAGTTTGTATTATTATTATAACATCATGTTATTATTTTTACAATAATAATAATGGATCTAATATGTAATAAAAATAAATCTAATATTGGATGAATTAGTAACAACATAATATGTACAGTTTAAAATACTTTTAATCATAAAACAAAGGTTTTACAATTATTTATACTAATAAATCAACAAGGATGTCACAAAGATGAATATATCTTTTTACACAATGTTTTCAGGATAGCATTCATGATTCAGGAACTAATTAAAATGATACAGACACAACTAACAAACAGTCATTATGCTAATACTATATAGTCACAAGAAGAAAATCAAAACCTGTGAAATAAATAATAAAATACAGGACAATTTTATATTTTTTAGCTGTAACTATATTAGATGTTAACATACCTACTAGATGTTGAGCAGCAATCTCACCGAGAGCATTCGCGTGTAACGTTATCAATAATCATGGTCATATTTCGGTAGATTCGCCATTACATGCGCGCGTCAGCGCAGAAATGTGTCAATCTCGAAATGAGTGAGCTCACTATTATGAAAGCAGTGCGCATTAGGACCCAGTAGCGTAGGGTGAGTTTTC
>DWAK01000034.1:0-17428 GCA_018230145.1 Lepidochrysops patricia
TTAATTGCTGTTTTTATATAGAAAGTCGGTTTTCATTTTTGCTTAAAAATAATTCGAGCAGGCTTTTCGTTTCAAAATAGAATCAGTTCTATTACCTTCGAGATTCTATGGTGGTGGTCCTCATATTGTTGGCATTATTAAAGATCTGGCTTAAACATAAATCTGATATGTTCTAAAGCAAAACGATCTGAACGCACCCGATGACAAAAACAGAAACTTTATACGTGTAGATAAATAGTAGCTATTAGGGTAGTATCTTGTAGCACTTAGCTTTAAGTGGATGTAGGATTTGCATGAGTTTCGTAATGTAGAGCAGAACTTATTGGCGAATGGTAATTTGTAACATCTGAATACGGCGGAATGTTCGTGCCTCTAGATTTCATAGGCTTTAGGTAATAGGACTAGCATGGCATGTTTAACAGTTACGTATTCACTGGCTAGCTGCTAGACTTAAAATAGAGCTCAATTATTACCTAAGATATCATTTGGAACTTTCAATATAAACTCGGGCGTACAATACAGGCGAGCCATATCTTTTACCATTACAGATGTACGAGAGTGTTGACCATTTTCCAAACATGGGCAGTAAGCAATTTATATTGTATAGGTTGCAAAATATGCTTTCAAACCGATGTCATTAATCGTCGAGCATAAGTCCAATAGATCGGGAATTTTGGGTTATAAACTGAAGTCATTTAAGCAAAATTTGCAGACATTTCATTTTAATCTTTACATGCTCTATGATGAGAGTGAACAGCATGAGCTGACACTGCAACCTCGCTGCGAATAAAAGTGTTACATTTTACCTCTATTGGTTTTATGTTCGATGTTTCTCATGCACAAAAAGTACCTGAGATTGGCGGAGAGATGTGGCGGATGCGAAGGCTGCGCCGGCGAGCGCATGTTGGATATGCGCTCGAGCAGGTCGTCCTTGAAGGAGCGCGCGCGCCGTGCTAGTTTGTTGGCGCCGCGCAGTGACCCGCGGTGCCCCGATCCAACCTCACACTCGTTGTCTGGAAAGAAGGAAACAAGGTTAAAGAGAGAATTAACAAATTAAGAAACATTCGAAGGCATACGGAACTTTCCAATAGAAATGACACCCTACACCCTAGTTACATTAAAAATGCGGCCTAAACTATTCGGATTATAGTAAGGACTTAAGTGATCACTGATCAGGGGTAATTAGATTAAGGAACGACAAATATAGCTTTCTTTTGCGTCAATAAGCCATCAGTATGGAGGTGACCATAGCACATACATCTATAACTCTAAACAGATTAAAATATATTATGATTTAAATTTAATCTTACTGAGTATCTCCATAATACTCCGAAAGTTTCGAAATGATTAATCTTGGTTTAATACGTTAAAACGCCCCCAAATATAAATTGGGACCAAAATACATAAGGTCATCTACCCATATGCCTACTAGTCAATCTCACAAGGTAACACGGCAATTAACAACACATTAAGGTAATCAAACGAGAGTGTTGCACTGACACAAATGACCCAAAAGATAATTGACATTTAACGTCTTGTATTTACATTTTCAAGATTCCATTCCAAGATTAAGGTCCTACTTAATTAACTGTCGTAAACAGAAGCGAAGGAAAAAATTGAGTTTTTGTAATTAGATTAATATGTCTTAAAACTATGCTGTGCTTTTTTTTCATCCACCTACAATGTAGGTAGCCGTTGATACACATTTAGTGGAGTTTAGACTGAAACAAAATATTACAATTTTTGTGATCATGTCATTTAGTTCCAAGGGTAGAAAAAAATATCTACCTACTCGTAGACGACCTTAAAGCTGATGATTTAAAGCGAGATGAACGGCAACGCACAACATACTTAAATGAAGATTAGCATTGATTACATCCTTCACATTGATACCATGCACGATTTTCATTGAAATATTTGAATATTATACATAATGTGACCTCCATTAATACGAGGCTCCGATTATACCTCGTTTACGATATCAGGGTCTCGGTATAGTGGGCAGAGTACTGAGTTGTGACTTGTGACCATTACGACGCGATGTTAAGAATGACAAAATATAATATGTATTATGAATCATTGTCACCGACGAGACCAATGTTGGCAGCTACTTTGTTCAAATGTAATGAGATCACGCATACGTCATTTAACATAAAATTCATAATTAATTGGTTTTTACTCGTTAAATCGCAACTCTTATAGTAACAATTTATAATTGTGATATTTAGTAAAATAATAACATATTTCCCCACAAATCAAATGAACTTTTATGAAGACAAATAATGTAAGTGGTATATTTAAAATACTAAAATTCATACAAGTGTTCAGTTTATTATCTCTTATTCTGAGGCTTAGGCTTACTTCATTAGACTATAGGGAAAAAAATAAAAACAAACATAAAATTTTTAGGATATATTAAATTATACGCCATTTCGATTTTATTCATATGTACCTTTAAAGGACAATTAGTGAGGACTGGTGCCCGAAAATATTTTATGAAAAAGCTGAGCACCATTCATGACTCAAAGGAGGGAACTTTGACCTGTTAATGGTCGTTCGAAAGATAACGCTTCATTCCTGTCCTGCTGATATGAGGTACATTTTATTTTTCAATATTTGATGTAAACAACAAACCACGTGCTAATGTGTTGTATTTACTAATTAGGTCGGTACCTTAACTACCATTAATCACAATTTATAACGCAATTAGAACGTGATGGTAAATATAGTAGATAATTAGTAAACTAGCGAGTTTGTAAACTTTTCCTTATCATTTTTAATCTTCATTTTATTATATATTAATATACTACAAGACAACTGCCACAGCTGCATCTGGACAAACTCGAAGTTCACATAATTTATTTACATTTCCTTTTCACAATGTCTCGTTATTACATTATCATGATGTCACAGCAGGATCCTCCCACTGATCGCAGGATTGTCGCCGAACACTTGTTTACAGCAAGCGGGCGAGATATCACATAAATACTTATAATAAACAGAAGCTTTAGCAATGACGTACCACTATTTCTAGTTACCGCAGGAAATGGTGGAACACTGATAGATTTTCCTTGTGCAGTAACAAGCATTTACACCTGTAGTCCACAGCTGTTTCCACACAATCGCGTATTTGTTATCAAATACACCGACACACGAAATCCACGCTAGATACAAGTCCTAGGCCATTAAATCGGACGCATATTATTATGACGCTTCAGTTTATAAATAGCCGCGATGGCGACATTGGGACGCGAGGCCGCCGACTGACACCACGCCGCTGAGGACACTACTCCGCGCGCGCCGGACGACGGGTCATGCCCGTTTCCTGGGCCCGAGTGCGTCATACAACACATACACATCACAAACAAACGCTAAGGCTGCTGCCATAATGGGACAACGGCATATATGAACACATAAAAAATTCTTTGACTCAATAACGACGTCTAAATCCTAACTAGGATTGGTCCTAGGACTAAGGAATGTTACGTTAACTCCTATTTTAATGTTATGTCTGTTTTACGAGTACAATATTTTAAAGGTAGTAGGTACTTGTTATGTTTATTAGTCGACTTTACGCACTTTTGCGCACAGATGCCCATCTGTAAAATACGGCAATGTTCTCAATAGAAAAATGCTTCAAGTTTCAACAAGGAAAAGTTGCATTTAAAGATTTGGAACAACTAGGTACTCCTTAATTACGTCGAAAGCAAAATATAATCTAATAACTAACAGGCAATCCCTATGTAATGACTAATGATGAACGAATATGGTAACTGACCTTAATGTATCCTTACATGGGGTAATAAACAGAAAAGTAGACAATTATTTTGGAATTTATCAGGCGGCTTTTGTCCTGACACATTTAGCTGCGACAAACCGACCCAAAAAGAAATATTGTTATAGCGTGTAGACATCAGGGTCGCTTCAAGTTGTCTTTAATCCTGGTGAAAATCTTTAAAAAAGTAGCTTAATAATATCAAAGCCAGCATTTAACAAGAACTTGTAGCAATTTGACAATAATATGTATTATGACTTTAAATCCTCGTCCCACAAAAAAACACAATAAGTAGGCCATTTTTCGAATCTGTTTATATTCTTCCACGTCGCGTAGCAACACTACAACAGTGACATTTCCTTAGTAAAGCATACTTAACAGCTAGGTCCCACAGGAACGACGGGAATGGCATAAAAGTATCCTTTGTCCTGCTCCTGGTCCTTAGCTACCTCCCTACTAGGGGACTACTACTACTACTAAGCTAATATTCAGTCAAATCGGTTCAGCCGTTTTTGACTTATAAAACACGACTCTTCTACAAAAAACCCAAATAACTTACGGAACCCTATTTTTTTCCAAAATAAAATTTAGCCTATGTTACTCGCGGATAATGTAACTTTTAAAGGGTGAAAGAATTTTTTAATTGGTCCAGTAGTTTTTCAGCCTATTCATTACAATCAAACAAACAAACAAATTTTTCCTCTTTATAATATTAGTAACTAGTAATAAAGATAAGAAATCAAACTACATCTTGCCTGGTAGCGAAAATACTTTAGGCACTAGGTACATCCAAATATTGAAAGAGGGAAAAATTGCTTAGAATGATTGGCCTCAAATCTCAACATAGGTACATTAAAACAGTAAACGATTAATGATATCGTTAGCATAATGAAGTCAGTTAACCAAACCATATAATTGTATTTCATTTCACATCATGACCTACTGACATTTCGTACCTGCTACTGACTTGACTTAAGCTGGGCAATATTTTAGTTCCTCTCAAACGGTCATCGAAAATCATCAATTATGATTGGCGGCTGCATGATCAAATGTATGAACGTAGTAGTAAAACGTTAAGTAGTAAAATGTATTTAAAGAACTATCGTCGCATGCGGCGAATGAAATTTGATAAAAAAATTATATAAAAAAAATTATAGGCTGTCTGTAAAGCTTAAAAACTTTATCTTACTATGGACTTGTCGAAGTCCTTAGCATTACCGATTTGAAGCAACAATAGACAATCGAAATTTCCCGCGGCTATTGCGTCTTATTATACAATACCTGTTGAACTTAGCGCGCACACAAGTTAACAGAATAAAACAAAGCCTAATAAATCACAATTCGTAGCAGTAGCGAAGGGTGCGTTTGCTTTAGAGAGAAGCCGTAGTCGCTAGATAAGGGGTTTGCATAACTGCATAGAGCACAGTGCAATAAGGAAATTTTAAAACACTGATTCGAAAGGGAAGCCAAGTAATGGAGATGTTTAGACGCCTCGCCACTAATTCGTAAATATTATCATTAATTTTACCTATATCAGAATAATTAAACAAAATCGAATAACCACAATCATTCTGTGAGGATAATAACGGAACTCTACTGACGACAATAAATAATTCTGAGCTTTACCTTAATTGAGGAGCTGAAATGATAGATAATAATAATTGAAGACGAATTTATACCTCGACCTGATGAAAGTACAGAAAACCTGCACCAGGCATCATTTTTTGCTTCGAGATGACCCATCATCATTATCACACCATATACCACCAATACCACCACCTATTCACTATTCACTACATTATTTGACACAATGACAGGTGATGTGTTGATTACTGAGCTGTTAGCTATGCAACAATCGCTCGGTATCATTATTTTCTGTCAGATCGTTTATAATGACGGTCCATATTTATAATGATTGATATTAAACTGTACTTGCCAAAATCTATCTACTTTCAGGGATCCCCGAGACGGTCAAACGGTTTGATTCAAACACGTAAATTTTTGACTCAAACTGTCAACATGGCTTGAGTCAAACCAAAGTCGTACATTTTCTTTTGACTCAAACCATTTTGACGGTTTGAGTCAAACAAAAATTTACGTGTTTGAATCAAACCATTTCGCCGTCTCGGGGACCACTTAGATACTTTTTAACGTTACGCCAATTTTTTTTTTTGCAATTAAAAGAGTGTACGTAAGTACAAATTAAAAACGTAAATTATTATAAGTAATAATATCTACCTACTGAATTTAATCATAGTATTCAATGTCTCTAAAATCACGTTATTAATAAATGTTTGCGACAAGGTCGACATCCTGCAATACAAAATTAAAGAATCGAGTTTCATAAAAATAAAACATTTAAATTATCCTACCGTGAAGTTTTTTATCAGCGCTGCTATCTCCGTTTATTTTTCTATAAATTCCGACTCCTGGTGCAGCAGTGCTTCGGGATATACGACGTTGAACAGGACGTCGACGGGCATCAGACACCGAATAGGAATTCCTCACGTCTGCTTTCCTGTAATTTACTTCGTCCGCGGGAGAAATGTAGTGTTTGATATTATCATCCCTGCTCAAATTCTGTAGACTGATGCCATTCTTCAATATGTTCTTCGTAAACTTCCTCTCTTTTTTCAGAGTCAAGTTGTCGAAACTTTTGCAGGACGACAACGTTGGAATATTGTTATTTTGAATATCGTAAAGCTTGTTCGGATCAAAAACGCTAATACGGGGGTAGTTGTAGGAAAATATATCCGGTGACTTGTTCTTGATGACGGAGCCCGATTGCGCTGTTGCTATGGGCTCCACTCTATACCGTTGACCCCGCTGTTTTATGTTCCTTAGGTTCCTTTTGATAACAGAAGTCGGTCTCTCCTCTAAAGCATGCAGTCTCTCATTAGCATCAAAGTAACACATCGGTGCCAATCCATTTTTGTAAACACGATAGCTTCGTTTGTTTCTTTTCTGATTTAAATTGTCGTCATGAATAAAACTTTCATCGTAGTGAGGCATTGTAGGACAGTACATTGTGATTTATTCTATGTCATACTGTTTGGCGAGTAAGTATATTGGAAAGTTTCTCAATATGTTGTGTTTCTATTACACATGCAGTTCTAAGACTCGAATTACACCGTCCAGTGTTTGCAGAGAAAGGGAGTGCCCTGTAGAAACCTATGAAAGTAGACACTGCGACGACAAGTTTTCACCGCTGAATATCGATGAAGTACTCGTTGATTTTGAACAGATTTGAAGTCATAATCACACGTAGACCAAAATAGAGAGGACGTAAGGTACAATTAGGTCATTATTTATTTACAGTAAACGTCGCAACAAGCTTTGCGCACCGCGCATCTCTCCCATAAACCGACATCTGGCCCATCAATGTTGACAACCTTGACACTGTAATCCTCGACCGAAATAACAAATCCTATGATATCATGTGCTCACAGTCTGTGACTCCAATTAAACTGCTCCTCAATTAACACTCGGTTTCCATAATTCACGAATTTACACTATAGCACGAAATTAATGTAAATAACGATTTAACATTATGCATCACTGTGTCATAAGTTCCATTCACTTATCACTTAATCACTGGTTAGCGTATAATAGATATTTTGTTTAAAACGAGATGATTAGATTTTTACAAAAATCTAATTGCATTTTTAGATAATACCAAAAATATTTTTAAATTTACTACAACTAAAAAATAGAGAGCGGTCAGCTTTACACTTGAACGGAGACCGCAGATCAAGTGACTAGATAGAAACCTGACCGATACCAATATCGATAGACACCGACGGGTGTGTGGTGTGCAAATATCGCGCTGGTGCGAGAGCGGTGCGACTGGCGCGGCGTCGCGGCGGCACTGCAGTGACTGCGGCGGACAGCGGTTACATCGGCCTCAGCCACAGCGACGAGAGTGAAAGTGCCGGCACCATGGATCTCGGCCTGCGCCTGCGCACACCTGTCTCTTCCTACCGCCCCGCAAACAATCATTGATATACATCATTATTTAACACACGTAACTCTTCCTACATCTCGGCGACGGTAACGCGTCCGACGTCCGTTCAAAACAAATCATCGCGAATCATTATAATATGCAAATTAAAAATTCCTGCGTACAATATGGAATTATAGAGCGTGACTATGTGAATAGTAAGTGGATGGTGGCCTGGTTTGAACGAATGGTATGGTATGTTATACCTACTGTAGAAAATAGGTACCACAGCTCTGCTGTTTCACCTAACAAGCGTTACTTGTAAGGACTATGTTAGCACTCCGTTGTATGGCCCATTGTTACATAAGAATTGGGAAATTGGAAAAAAGGCAGATTGGCGAATACAAGATTTTGCCATCAGCTTAATTTACGAAACTCAATAGACATGGAAGGTAAATCTTAAGTATTTTTTTAGGTTCCACATTCCTTCTTTCGGCAAAGGTATTCCCTGCTATTTATGACATATAAACTCCAAAGCTCGAGGATTAGTTTTGCTAATCATTAGATCCGTGTGGACGTATCAAATGAGCTTGTATGTCACTTCGCCTTGTAACTGATACAGGCGGGTAAAGTGTGTTAAAGATCTATGTCACTTGACCATTAACAGACCAGGGCTACACGCAAAGTATTCGTAAACTTGTGAATGTATCGACTGTTGAACATGCAACCGTTACAATACGTTACACGACACGACTTCAAACACCACATGAATAGAGAATTGCCCAATTCTTTGGATAAAGGCCTCTCTTTTATTTTGGTGCATGTTCTCTTTATTAAGATGCTCTGCGTCGAGCACAAGATATTGATTATATTTTTTTACATTTAGGAATACTTGAACTTACATATTTTCAAATTTAGAACGGATTCTGCTCCGAACCATCGTGAATAGAATAACATATTAGAATATATACATTATACAAAAGGAAGACATAGAAGCTGCGTCTATGAATAAGATGTCATTGAACGGTTGTTAAGATTTTAAAATAGAATTTTCTAAGAGATAGATAATAAACATGAAGTAATTTTGCAAATTGCTTATGCAGCTACGTTTAATGATCGTTTTAATATCCACTTGCTGCAGTAGCTAACTGTAAAGGCGTCTAATCAATTATGAACTTTTAATTAAATTATAAAAAAGTAACAAAGTAACTTTAATAATAATTGATGACTAAAGCGATAATCATAATTTTGGTAACGCTGCGATTCACCGTCGTGATTTTATTTAGGAAATTGAGTTCAACTAAATGTATACCTTTATACAGTGCCAGACGAAACATGTAGATTCACATCAATTGCAAAGAAACTTAAACGGTAAATTGTGACTAGGAAGCTACGGAGAGAAATGCAGAGTCACGAAGCAAATCTCAATGTATACAATCTTTTGTGTACAAAACGGGCAAACGTTTAGGCGTTGCGTTTGAGTTTTTACTACACTCATTTTATCGCGGTTTATTACATTTTTAGTTTATCCCGACGTTTCGGCTACTTTGCAGCGTCCGTGGTATATTCGCGTAAACTTAAGAAATCAATATTTTAGTACACTCAACTAAAATTAAAAAATTTCTTTTACAAGTGACATTATTCCGACCGTTCCGTAATAATTATTATACACGGTCAGAAAACTTTTATAATTTCATTATTTTTATTCTAATTGCACTGCAAGGTTTGTTATACGTATTAGTTATAATTAGTTTTTTGCAATACGCTACTGTTAATAAGTAAGAAATTATGACCAAGAAATACTTATTGTAATAATGAAAAGTGCCAGTTTTTTTTATTTATGGCATCTAGACTCAAAATTTAATTTAGGGTCAACTCATTAGGTATTCCCATCTTCAGGTCAACAAGAGTTGTTAAATGCTTTGAGTGGTAAGATGAGGAATTTTCCCCACCGTCCGCTATAATCTATAATAAAATCTACAACTTTTAATAAAATTTATCCTTACATATTATAAAACAAAGTCCCGGACTGCGTCTGTCTGTCTATTCGCACTAAACTCAAAAACTACTAATCTAAACTAAACATAACTGTATAAAAACTGTACAGTTTTATTTTTCATTAACTGTATTATTAGTATGTAAGGTTTACTAAATATGATCGTTATAAGTATGTTTTGGTAATTTGTATTAATAAAGGTCCCGTGCGAGCGAGTTACTAGTATGATTATGGGTACTAGCAAACCTAAAAACATAGAGATCAATAAATTCAATGTACACGTTGAAAACCGCGTAATTCAATTTGCCACATCTTGTTCATATCTAATAGGATTATATCCGCAATATCTTATAATGAGCAAAGCGGTCCGAATGGGCATCGGAATTGCTATCGCCTGCGCTTTTTATCTAGCTGCAGGAAACCCACGCAGACATGCCCGCAGCCCGCCTGCCCGGCCACCAACCACAGTCCGAGCAATTCACTTTCCAATAAAGCGGCCTGATCGTGATACCTAACATAACGGGATACCATTGCGCGGCTCACCCGACCATTTAACGCAAGAAATAAATTAGTCCACCATTCCTCATATATTTTCACAATGGTTTGTTTCACGAATGAAAATGGATCATTAATCATATCGCTGATCGCGGTATTGACATTAATCCTAAAATTGCAGATTGTCCAAGACTTCCGATCAGACTTCAGATTACTCTCGAGTATAAAATCCAGCAGGTCCTAAACGGTTTGAATTTTGATGTAATATTAGTAAGATTTTCATGATGTACATAAGTCTTGTTAAGAAGTGCAGTACTAGCTGTTACTTTTGCCCAAATCTGTCAAGGGTGTACTGTGTAATACACATTTTGACCCAATACTAGTAGGCAGGGAGCTGGGTATATATTTACAAAATAATTTTTGAGCCCTGTTAGTCATTTCACATCTGATTAAATGAATATATTAAAAATAATATTATAAAGCGGAAGAGTTTGTTTGTTTGTTTGTTTAAGCGTGCTAATCTCAGGAACTATTGGTCCCATTCGAAAAATTCTTTTTTTGTTGGATAGTCTATTTATAGAGGATGGCTTTAGGTATAACATTACGCTGCGACCAATAGGAACGGGGCAGTAATAAAAAATGTGTGCGCGGAATGGACGGCGACGGGTAACATTTTACGTGTCTCAAAGATACCTATTAAACGCGGACGAAGTGTCGGGAAAAGCTAGTCAGAAATAAAGTTAAAAAAAAAAGTTAAAAACTGGAAGGCAGGGTCTGTGAGCCGATAACTGCTAAATTGAATAAGTTACTCTTTAAATCTCATAAATAATGTGTTGTTTCTTGTGCAAAATACTCTACCTGTAAGTACTATCTATTGCGATTCAGTCCCTCCTTAGAGAACACCCAGGTACAAATGTCACGTTCTGTGTCCCGTAACACCGGGTCGCTGCACTTTGAATAACTTTAGTCATTAATTTCTCTTTAATAGTCTGGCTAGCTATCAATAGCTACAAAAGAAGTACTATAAAGGCTCGCGTGTTGAATTTTGCAATGGCGATTATTCAACAGCTCATCTCTCACGTTAGCGTCTTCAACAATAGCGGCGTATCAATAACAGGAAGAGCACGTGTGAAGGTCTGATGGTGCCGCTCCCTAACACAATGACTTATTTTGCGACGAAGGTTGAAATCGAAAGCGATCGCTAAAACTGATTATAGGTTTCTCTTGTGATTGATTGCTCTATAAAGCATTGACTTAAAGTATTCTACGAAACAATGTGGTTAAGGTTCAAAGTCTTTCCTAAAACCAAAGAAAATTATGCATTGGAGTAAATCATTCTAAATTTCACAACTTCGAAGGAAGTATCAAGTCAATCACTTTAAACTTCCCTTTATTTTCAGAAAGAAGTGGAACCCTGGATTGCGACTGCTTTGATAAGTGCCAAAATGCCAACAGTGGCAATCCCAAATTAAAAAAAGCAAAAAAATAATAAATAACAGTTTAGTAGTTTTCCGGTGTACAGTATAAAAAGAAAATCATAATTATTGTTTTAAACAATTCATTTTATATTGTAAAAAGGAAACAAAATACATTTGTAGCGTAATAAAAATTACGCAAAAAACGGAAGGAAATGGAGGATTGTAATTACGAGAAACATGGACAGTGGACATTGGCTATATAAAGGTGACACTAGAAATAACACAATTGGTAAAATTGCGCAAACACTAGTTAACTAGACCACAGGCAATACACTAGAACTTGAGATAACGGTTCGGCATATTAGACGGTTAACTTCAAGACTAGCAATCATAGCGAACACGTAAATTATATAAAATATTATGGGACTTTGTTTATATGAGCCTTTTTCACCATGTTAGGATCGAGATTAGCTTATTCACAAATTTTATTACTGCCTTACCTAACCACTTGTCGATTTCTAAAGTTAAATTCAATCTTATAAAACATGTGTTGATGTGATATGACCAAGATCAAGAACACTAAAAGTTACTAACAAATTAACGCCTTAGGTACTTCACCTTTGCTCCTTGGAATAATACTTTGTGATATTCAATAGTACCTGAATTAGATCGAGAAATATAATTAATAGCCAGAGGAAGTCAAAGGTTAATGAGCAGAAGATGACTCCTGCGAACGTCAACTTTCATCGTTCATTAATTTTCTAATGAAATTAATGATAATCAATAACGCTTTGAGTTACGACAAAAAGGGCGACGGGAGGGATGCATTATTCACCATTAATCGAGATGTGTCAAATCTCAAAACAATATTTCTCAAAACAAAGCAATCTCAATTATTACCTACAGCGACCTTAACAATTACACGTAAGGTCATGATAATGTAATATAGTTAGGAAACGCCAATTTTCTACACGTAAATGAATTAATGATAAGCGAATTTATGATTGGAGGAGACTGGGGCGTATTTGACATAGGACATTCGCTTTCGTCAACAAATAAAACAAGTCCTAATGCCATGCAATTCAGTCAAGGCGACCTGTTACTGTTTACACACAATTCCATTGCAGATGCTGTCCGCAGATGATCATAAAGTTACGAAAGAACATTTGCAAATAGCATCACAGATTATATACCTATAGCAAATGATGACTTATGCGGTGCAAATGGATTTCCTATAACGGTCCCGCGCTTACAGAGCTTTATGACATAAGTACGAATAGTTGGCAAGGTATTTGAATAATGTTATTACCATTATAGAAGGTACTGTTATGATAACATAAAATATGAGCGCTGGATTGTGATTTTTAAAATAAAGGTCAATAGGTAATTAATAGGAGCCTTGATCCGCCAGTAAATTTATATCGTGGGAACGTGATAGTATTTCAAAGTTAAAACAAATATATTTGTCATTGGAGCCTCTATGGACAATGAGGAGCTTAAGTATTCAGGAAGTGGAAGCCATCAACTCCAGAGACATGGTCCCGTTACGTCGGCACATTATTAACGTGCTAGGAGCCGTCTTCAATAAAAAAGTAATTTACAAGCAATATTAACTTTATTACATGATGTAATTTGCAATAGCTAGGCTAGGGTCCATGAGGACGGCAAATGAGCCCTCTCGACCCCGCAACTTATTAGGATTAAGAGGAAAAATGTTGCACTTATTTGTGACAGGACAGAAAAATGTACAAGTTATAACTCCGTTTTTAAGTATTCCAATTAACAACACTGTCAAGTACTTAGAGAACAAGATCAAAAATTATAAAACGGTTGAAAATGTCAACTTTATTTTAAGTTGAGTACGACTTTTCCTTAAATTGCTTTAAATTAAATTAAAAGGTACAGGAAGTATATCATACATATTATAATCGTTAGAATTATATTACGTTAACATATAATTTTAAAATTGATTATAATGAAGAAATTATGTAATATCTAGTGAACGGATCCCCTAGTGACTGCTTAAAACAAGTACGTGCTGTGACTTGTGACTCAAAATCGTAAAGCGTGAAATTTTTGCAACATTTTGTACAAATTAACAGTAAGACGCCGTTTCTTGATGATAAAAACTAATTTACAGTAATAAACCTTTTTAACAAACGTAAGAAACAAAATAAAAACAACAGCGGGCGCACAATAATTAAAATCTTACGTCGTAAAACTGAAAGAGCGCCATGATTTTAATAGAGGAAGTTATATCATGCAAAGCAATTGAAATTTATTTAAAATAATTGATACCACTCGTAATATCGTACACTAGATATTGAATTCAACTTAGTAGCAGTAAACTATAAATATCACAATTACAGAGGTACCGTCGAATAAGAGGAAAAGAGTCAATAACTAATTGAAAGATATTTTGTAATCGAAAAATGAGGACAAAACAAGATAATAGTGTATAGTGAAATGGCATAAAAGAAACTTACCACATGACTTGGTAAAATTATTATGGAGCATGATCGTGATCGACCGCATTTAAAACTATTCAATATTGGTATAAATATTTTAATCGTGGGACGAATAAAGTACCTAATTACTCTCATCGTAAAAAACTGGTATGGCAATTAGTGATATGTATTTAAAACCATCAAGTTGCATTTAGGGAGAGCACTGAGCGATTTTTAACAAGTAAACACATACTTTGTAAACCTTTGGGAATTACCTTTAAGCCAATGAATATCCGTGATTATGTGACACGGCAGCTGCTATACTGTTTGTTGTTAAACATGTTTTAGGGCTTCTTTCATTCAACGTAGAAATAGCAGTTTTTCGAACATTTTCAATGTATACTCTCCTTTGAGTCACTTGCGACAACTGTACCATGGGAACGAATGAATTGAGATGGTCGGTGCGGATGCTAGCAGTGTAATGAATTCATAACCGGGAATGTAACGATCTACGTTTAGGAATTTTAATAAACGTAAGAGTATACGTGAGTATGCATAACCGAGCATCATAAAGTTTGTGAAATAAGAAACTCCAAGTTTATGTTAATACAAATCCATAGAGCTGATTAATTCTGAAATTTTCATGTGTGCTTGTTAAAGCAAAAACATATTCTACATACAAGTCACAATTGCCAAGATACTTTCAAGATTGACGCAATGAATTCCGTTTCAAAGAGTTTGGGAGGACTTGTTAGAAGTTCGAACTCTTCGTGGCTACTGTCCCACCGCGTTCTACTTTTACACAGGGCCAAAATTTTACACGGGTTAGCAAGCCAAATAATTTAGTGGCCGTTATATTTTCATTTATGTTATTCAAAATTGGCGTGAGCGGCTGGCCTCGGTAGTATAAAATAAGTGTATCATGTATTCTACGTCTGTCGCGAGTGTAGGAAAATCTAGTTTATTTCCTTATCCTCCCAAATCATACAAACAGTTTACGTATTTTCCTCGTCCTATTTTTAATACGTCAGTGGAAGGCTTCGTGGTTTGCATGTAAACCATGCCAGGAGGAAATGAAGCGTGTTATTAAAAATAATAGTCCAAAGGCGGCATGGCTGCTCACTGCGCCTTGACATTTGCCCCCAATTGTCTTGTAATTTTAGGCCCTCTGCCCGCTGCTGACTTTGTAAGTGCATGTTGGATAATAGGGCCAATAATAATTGCACCTAGCCCATCCTTCTTTAAGACCTTTTCACCGACCGACAGACACATTTTATACTGTGCTTTTAGATCTTATCTTTTCTTCTCCAGCTCTCTTTTACTAAAAGATATTTCTTGTCAGTGGAGCTTCAGTTATTATTCTATGCTTTTTTTTGTTGAGCCTGCTGCTGTAGGATTGACATTTTTTAGAACTTGACAAATTTTATATAAAATAGTTTATTCTGCTTAACTAACCCATCTTCCCTGGATATGTTACATATAACACATTTTAGATATTAGCTGACCATTGCCACATTACATAAAGCGGTTCCTAGGAATTAACACTTTGGACTATCATTTAAGGGGTCGGCTAGTGATATTTAAATAAAACTTAGCAGGCAGCAACTCTGAAATATCTAAAATTTAAATTGCGATGGGCTCGATTAAGCCTTAACCCAGTTGCGTACGTTTCACAAACGATAATTTAATACGAGAAGTCTTGAATGCAAAATGCGGTGCTTTCGAAGCGTTAACCGCAGGTTTTATTAATAAGTCAGTCAGGCTGTATTAATAAGTCGAATGAGCTAGCGCTACATACCGAGCGGCATACATAATATCGCTTCGCCTACGAGCATAGTCAATGATATCTAATTCCGCTGGGACCATTCAGAGTATTGTCTGTGCATAAAATATGGCCGCATTGTCGGAATAAACTTCATATGTACGAATTATCTACTATAGATTAAAATCTTTGATTGTATCTCGACATTCTCTGGTTGGATAACGCTTCGAACGGAGAAGGGGCATTTGAAATACATAATCTTAATATGATGTATAACAATTTTCTTATTTGGGGCTTGTTGAGTAACATTTGTGTACACAATTGACTTGTATCATGTAAACATCGAAGTTCTAAAGGGCGTTTTGAAACATAATTGTAGACTTTTATCAAAAACTTACTACCACAGTTAATAGTTCTCACTTGCTGGTGTTGAAAAAACATAAATAAGGGCAATGATAAATCGTTATCATTACTTGAACATCCGCAAAACTACGGACTACGGACATCTCGACTGTTGTAGGTTATAGCGATTTGAGATATGCATACATTTTTTCTAAGTATAAAAATGTATGCATATCAATGTCACGCGTGCCATCCCTAGCGAGGAATGAGACGAGGCGACAGTGTCAATGGGATATAAGATAAATAAACTATGGGTTTTAGACTGTGGTTTAAGACGTCAGTCTAGGAAACCAAAATCACGTACCATACGTGAGAGAACACAAGCTCGATGTTTTGTTCACGTCTCATTACAGAAACATTTGAAATTAGAATAGATGGAGACTGATTAGATGAAAATCTATCCATCTTCGTGAGGGCAAAAAATATTGCTAAATCTATTTGAATACATGAGCATTCGTACGGAATAATTTATTTTTTATTTCAAGATTTTCGTTCTAGTCGATTGTGAAAGTCCACAGTTCGTGGTTCCTTGGACACAAATTAGCCGTGAAGTGAAAAGTGATGACAATAAGCTATTACAAGATATTGGCGAATAAAAACAAATAACGCATTTAAAAAACTATCGTTGAGAAATTTTTACTTTCATTGTTATTGTGGGTTTACGGAAATAAAATTACTTTATGGTGAAGTTAATTACACTTTAGATATCATCTAATAACCGTTGGTCGCAATTTTCTAAAAATAGCGCTACCTTCTAATTGTTAGAAAATAAATATTCACAATCCTAATAAATATATTAGGATTGCGAAAATTAGGCAATAACCTATTGCAATATTTTAATGATAACCTACTAGATTACTAGATATTTTAGTTCCTGAAGGCCCAATTAACGTTTTCGTACTAATTATTATTATCGAAGTACATTAGCTTATACAACTTGCATACAATATATTGACAGATATTTTGGGGTGTTCAATAAATCTATGACAGTTTATAATATTATACCTAATATATTTTACAAAACAGAAAATCCTGTAACTGCTTACAAACTTAAAGTGAAAACTTTAAACATTAGAAGTGATAAGAAGTATTTCTATTAAGACCAAATCTCAACAACAGGTAAATTTCGGACGCAAGAATCAGTAGCGAAGGGTGAGTTTTCTTTAGAGGGAAACCGTAGTCGCTAGATAAGG
>DWAK01000035.1:0-17385 GCA_018230145.1 Lepidochrysops patricia
CCTTATCTAGCGACTACGGCTTCCCTCTAAAGAAAATTCACCCTTCGCTACTGCAAGATGCAATTCACTGAATATTCACTGGTATTTCTAAACCTCCAAGAGAATGATTACTTGAAATCAAACGATTTCCAAATCAACATCGTACAAAAAATACTTGTACTTATATAATTGCATAGTCTTTAAAATTATTAATCTTTAAAATAGTGTCAATCCGACTCTAATCAGGCTCCAATGGACTGGCAGGTAGAATGACTAAGGATATGCTTTAAAACAACAGTATTTAGTATTATGCAGTAACTGTATTTTATACAATTTAAAGCATCTCCTATTTAACTAAAATAAGGTTAAAAAATAATTACATTTATTAAATAAATGGAAGTAATATTTAACTATGCTAATAATATTGCAGAAGAAACGACCAAAGAAATGTCTATCACATACATCGATTTATCTAGAAAAATTTAAAGCTAATGATTCATTTTCGCAAATTATGACATGAAGCATACCCCAAAGTACGGTTTAACGTTTAGTATTAGGACACAATCATGTGTTTTTGGTTTGAAACGTGACGGTTTGCATGCACAATGATGCAGGACTTAGCCCCAGTTTACACGAGCGGTATTTTCCTCCTGCGAGAGAAAAACTGTACTTAATAGAACTCTGCTTTATTCGCTATAAAATTATAAGGTATATAATAAATAGTTAAGTTTTAATGTTGAGTCTTTGTGTACATATCTGTATCTCCTCTACTATCATCCACAATTATAGGTTTGCTGGAAGAGATCTCTCATAGAGATAAGTACCAATGTATTTGGTAATATAATAATATTTATATCGTTGTAAATGTTTGCATAAAGAATAAATAAATAAAAAATAAAAATAAACGGATAGCACCCAATAAATATCATGTGCAAATGTCATATTTGACAGCACTTTAAGATTTTGAACTCTTCTATTAGGTACTCCAGCAGATATCCATTTACAATGTGGTTTTTTTTGTCGCAACCGCTAAAAACCACTCGTGACAACGGTGGCTTACGTTGGGGCAATCCGATTTCATTGACACATGCACGATTCATAAACAACATTTATTAATTACAAGTCGCACCAGACTTCTAGATCTCTCTATCTCCAGTACAATTGCACATGAACGCGATATTTTGTAAAAGGATATTGCCTCTTCCAGCTTCAAGATTTGAAGACATGGCTCTGCTGCGACAGGCGAGAGACAAGATATTTAAGTCCTATTGTACTGGGAAGAAGTAACTTCTCGCTACCTTGCGCCTAAACCTCACAGTTCCGCTAAGTAACGAGAAGTACTAGTAGTAATTATAGAGACACAAGTTTGGCGGGACCTATACTAAGTATGAAGTAAGGAAGCATGAAGAATATTCTAACTTAATGATGTTTAATGTTTTAGATTGATTTTATTAGATGATGAGTCGAGGCGAGACTTTTAATATAGACAACGAATTTTCTTGGCGTCATGTTTGATGTCCTAATAAACGATTAGCTGCAAATAAATAATTTAAACGCACATTGCACAACTGCAATAGCGATTTGGATTAGTAAAAGTTGAGATGGAACAAAAAATGTTATAAGTTTATTTCTTACATCTTTTTAAAACTTTATGTAAGTGTAATTTACTGTACATTTATAATACAGCACCAATAAAAGAATGTTAAATGTTCAAATTAAATACATGTGGATTGTGGGTGTAGTTTTACGAGTAACTTTTAGGACAAACAAACATTCTACTCAAGAAAAGCGGATAAAAGAAATCAATGCGTGCAGGACTACAAGAGGCGTCTAGTTCGGGGGCGTCAGAACTACGATATGTTCACCTGCTGATAACCCTTATCGTCGCAGTCTGACGTGTCAATATCGTAACCGCATCGCGGTGAATTGTCTTGAGAATCTATGAACGACTTTTTCGTGTCTACGTCGAACATCTTATCAAATATCCTTTGCGCCTCCAAATCTGGACTGTACCGATCTGGGATCGCATCCTGAAGTATCAAAATGTGTATCACAAACACTAGCTAACGAGTCTTAGTCTGCGGTTTAACCGATTGATAACACTCAGTATATTATGGTACGAAAAGAGTAGGAGGCTTTGGGCTATAACGACTGGATAAAAAAGGTTTCGGAATTGAAAAATCTGGAAGCGAATTTCGTAAAAAAATATTCATTTCTTTAATACTAAATATTTTCCTTTTCATACCATGATACTTGTTATATACAACGATACGGACATAAAATATGATCACTCACCAGCACTGTTCGGTCCAGGTTTTCTGCGCGCACGGTTTCCTCGTAGGAGT
This sequence comes from Lepidochrysops patricia, assembly GCA_018230145.1. Classification (NCBI taxonomy): domain Eukaryota; kingdom Metazoa; phylum Arthropoda; class Insecta; order Lepidoptera; family Lycaenidae; genus Lepidochrysops; species Lepidochrysops patricia. The sequence goes on from DWAK01000035.1 coordinate 2,325, forward strand.
AGTCGTGATGGTCCGCAGATGAGGGTAGATTCCAGGGCTCGGAGCCTTCCGGGCTGGAACTACGTTCCGGCTTGACGTCTTGCGTGTCCCGGTCGGGCCAGGGTGAGCTGGTTGCCCTGGTCTCCACAAGATCCGGCGGAGTGGGCGCCGGCGCGGGTGACGCGGTTCTGTCGGGCGGCTGGACGTTCGTTGCTGTCGCTATGTTGAACGCTTGTAGGTTATGGAGGGCCGCTGTCGGCAACCGTACGTGACGAACCCCAGGTCGAGCCAGCATGGGCTTCAAACCAGCCGGGCCTATGAGCCGCTGCAGCAGAAGCGCGTTCCCGCCACCCTCGCCGCCAACTGTTAGGATTTTCGGCCCGCGATTCGTAACAATGGCTATCTGTTGTCCTCCCTTAACCATCGAGACGGGCAAAATATAATTCGCCGGCATCAGAACCGCCGTGGCCGGTTTCCCGGCGGTGCCTCTCGCGACTGTTATCGTCTGGCCGTCGGCTACGATGACGTTCCGAGCCGGCTGTTGCCTCGGTGCATTTGATGTTTCGTTCTCGAATGTAAGTTTTCTGGCCACTTTTCGCGGGCTGTCCTGAGGTGAGTGAGTCTCAAGACAGTTCTCAGTGCAGTCGCCTTGCGAGGTGCCGCAGCTACTGTCTTCCGATCCCATTGTTCGACAAGTGTCCTCCCCGTGAATTGGGCTCATATCCCGACCCGGTCGACGTGAACCGCTAGAGCTTTTCTTTCGCTTTGACGAGCCCGGATTGGACGGTGGATTCGATCTTCTTCGTGGTGCCGGTTTATCCTTATCTGGAGAATTTTCCACCTGTTCTTTATATTCGGCTAATATATACAATATTCTTTGTGTCGTCTGTTCGTCTTCCAATGGTTTCTGCGTCGAGGTCTTTGGTGGAACCGTGTTTATTTTCATAGATGTGGTCGGATTGGAGGTTGTTTTAGGTCTTGATTTAGATTTCGAGCTCGATTTCGGCTTCGGTTGACTCTGTTGCGGTGAGGTGTCGCTCGATGTCTCGTTACTAGAACTCTGCGCAGGTATTTGAACATGAGTAGACGACGTTGGAGAATCAGCTACTCCCGAAGAATCTGGTGATCGTGCGAATGCGGTAGTCGCTGAAGTCGTAGTAGCCGGTTTTTTATTGACGTAAGACACGTTTAAGGAATTGTTATTGCCTATTGAATAGAGTACTTGCTGTGTCGGCTCCGTTGTTATGACGCTCGCTGGAGTGTTATTCTCAGTATCTTCCGACGGTGATTGTAGTTTGGTATACGTACTATTGGTATTCGAATTCGGTTGTACTGTACTTCTCTCTTTCACTTGCTCTAAAACCATATCGAATTCACGTAATTGTTCCAACGTCGATGAGCTCATTTGCGATTCGGATGATGTTTGATTTTCTGTAGTGGTCTTAACCCTTGTCGGTTGTGCTTGAGGTGGCCGAACCGACTGTTGTCCTAAAGACGGTGCAGCAGTTAAAACTAGTTGTTGGTAAACAGGTTGATTCGCACCACCGATCACGTTTCTTTGTATTTGGAAAAACGATGGCCTCACCAAACGTGCGCCTGAAACCATTTGAGGAGTTTTGCTCAGCATGGGCAACTTGATGCGCATTTGTGTTAAAACAGGCTGCGTATGCGTGGCCGATGTAGTATGTGGCGTATCGTTTGTAGCATTTAACACATTATTGTCCTCAGAAGCGCCCTCTGATGTAGAAATATTCTGACTTTGGGGAACAATTTTTATAATGGACGGTTCTATTTCATTTTGATTGACAAATTTTACTTCGCTCTGTTGTTTTTGTCCCGTCTCGTCTATGAGGTCGGTGCTCGGAACAGTTATTAGGTTTATTGTCTGTCCTCCACCAATATTAACCGGTATTTGGCGGGTATATATGACACCTCCGTGCATAGTTTGTATGTTTACAGGAGCCATTGTTTGTTTTATTTGTTGAACTAAGTTGGATTGACCTTGCTGAGATTGGGATGTCTGGGCAGGTGATTTCCTTAACAACAATGGTGGGCTGTTTATTTGATTTATGTGTTCCAAGTTTATAGCATTGTCGTTAGATGAACATTCAACATTTTCATTGGAACTACTCGTATTTTGTGAATGTGAACTGCTATTAGATTGCATTTCGTTATTTTTCTGATTATTATCTTGGTACACTTGCTTTCCAAATGCTTGATTAAATTTTGGTAAGCTTGTAGATTTTTCAGGCATAGCAGGCATAGAAGGCTTTGGTGCAGAATTTTGAATAAACTTTGCATAATTTTCTTCATAAACTGAGCGAGACTTAATTTCATGTTGTGAGTTAGTGTTCTCTTTAGTAGAAACAAAATTTGGACTCTGAATTATTTCTTGGCTTTCAGTTTTGGGTGTATTGGGTACATTTGTCGATTCTATTGGCTGTAATCGAAGAACCATACTTCTTTGGTGTGGTGCATTTAACTGGATGGACTTTCCATCTGCCGACTTACAAACGAACTGCACCATTTTTTGCTCGTTGCTTCCTTGAACGTTTGTTAGATTTGTTAAGAGATTAACTCTTTTAAGCAACTGTCCTGATGGGCTATTCTTTTGACCACCCGTATTAACAATATGCAAAAGCTGATTGCCACCTTGTTGGATTCCAGCATCAACTAAAGAGAGGCCACTAAATGAGTTATTATTTTGTGTAGCAGTACTTGGGTTGGACGTAGAACTGCCAATGGTACTTTTGTTCTGAACGATATGTAAAACGGGGGGATTAGTAGAATTGTTAATAACTGAATTTTGTTGATTATCGACAATCGTTATTTGATTCCCAGATGTATTCTTCCCTTGGACAATGTGCAACACCTGTGGTGTGATAGGAGCGCTTTGGTGTTCTGAAGAATTAGTTTGATTAAGCGGTGGCGGTAATATCTGAGCTAGTGCTTGTTGCAAGGCCATAGCATTAATGGGCGATCCTTTAGTGTAATTACTGTTCACTGAAGCTTGGGTGGTGTTAACGGTATTTTGGCGTATTTTCTGTGATAAAATGTTTACCAGAGCGTGTGCTCGATTATTATTACTTATCGCATCCGTGCCTGTAGTTATACCGGCAGCATTCATGGCATGTGCAATCTGATCCGTTTTTTCAGATGTTCCATTTGTAGTTTTTGTTTTGAAAACATAATCATTATCATCCTTTAATAAAGAATCAAATATCGCATTTTGTGAATCTACGTCTAACGTTCGTGAATTTTCAGGCTGTAAAGCGTTACTCTCAGACTTGCATAATTGTTTATCTGTTTTATGTATACTATCAGATTTGTAAGAATCATTTTCAGTTTTATATGGCTCATTAGCTGATTTATATGAATTATTTGCGGATCTGAAAGAGTCATTTTCGGGATTATATGAATACGATATATTAGACATATTCTTATGTTCGGTTAAGAAATTGTTTATTTCGGAATTTTCGTTTATATCGTCATGTTCTTCTTTAGGCTCAATTTTCGTTTCACAATTTATATCCATGGTCACCTTTGAAGCTGCTGGGACACTCAACTGACTTTGGGAACTTATTATTACTTGACTGCTCTGTTCATAGTCCTGTACAAGTGGTATACTTAGATCCGCAGTAGTAAGTTCCGTGTATTCTGTTTTACTGGCATTTTGATCTCCGTCTGGGCTGTTATCTGCAGAACACTGTGGAGGACTTGCATTGGAAACGTGAGTTACTCTAGGATCACATGTAACTGGATTTTGAGCAGAAGCACTCACAGGGAGCTGCCCAACTTGAACTACATTTACAACAGCCACTTGCGCCGGCGGTTCGAAAAATTGGGAACTGGTTAAATCACAAAGAGTAGTTTTGCTGGACCTTTTTGTGAAGTTTTCATTACAGTGTAGTTCCAACGCGGTTTTTTTGAAGAAATCTTTTACTTTATCACGTAGCTGGATAAATGAAATACATCTTTTCATGATCGCCAATTCTTCATCGTTTGACTTTTTAATAATTTGAGGTATCTTTTGTTCTTTATCTCTGGTCATAACAGACGGCTGAGGTAGTTTTACGTCCGACAGAGTCGCAGCCGAAATTTTTGAGGTATGTACTCCATTTGCAAAACTTTGTATGACTCTGTCGGACCCCTCACCAAAACCCATATTAAAATTGGAATCTTCAACCTGACTAATCTGCGAATTTTCATGTTCATTGTTGTAATCCTTGGCTATCTCTATTGCTAACGTTTCTTGTAAAGGATCAAAATATACCTTATTTTCATCCTCAATATCAACAAAGATCCGGTTCTCGTTTTCTTCAAGTGGTGAAGTTGAATAATTTTTGTACTCAATATGTTCAATTGGCCAATTTTTCAACAGTTTTGTAGGATCTTTAGAATTTATATGAAACGGCCTAGAGTAAGAAAAATTTATCGTTGTACAGTACTCTAATAGGCGCTTAAACTGAGGAGCATATCCTATCTTAGCAAATATATCTGTGGTCTGCTTACATGTGTCAATATTTTTTCCCTTCCTGTATTTTTTTTCAAGTTTGCAGTCATTTTTTGAGTCACTTTTACGCTTCAAGTGACGTGTTTTTGTATTTGAATAGTCATTTTTAGCTTGAATGTCATCAAATCTTGAATAAGTTCTTTTTGGTAAAATTAAAGTAAAATCAGTCTGTTTTTCAATAACATTATCATTTTCATTTACGTTTTTAGTTTTTAATGATTTCATTATGTTGATAGTTTGGTTAGCGTTTAAACTAGTCAATTCATTTCGACTACAGCTACTTGATAATGGAAAAATATAGCATGTTCCAACAACTGGATCTACATACGGGGAACCTTTAAGTACAACATTTGAATTACCTTTATAAATTAGTGTCACACTTTTTTTGTCGTTATTTCTTGTTTTACTATTTTCAACTTTTGTGCTATCGTTGTCAATAGAGGTTTCAATAATATTTTTAACTTCGAATACGCCATCTGTGTTTTCGTTTATATCACATCTTTGTAATTCGTTTATTGAATCAAATGTCTCAGATTGAAGACAAAAAGTAGGACCCATTATCGATGTAGAAGTTTCGTGCTTGTCTTTTTTATTGATTGAGGATTGTAGATTACTTTGATCGTCATCGATTATGTTATATTTTTCTTCTCTTGCACTATGTGAGTCTGTTGTATGGGAAATATTGTAAGTGCTAATTGTTTCCACGGTATGATTTCTTGCAGCCATAGTGTTTTCAAACGTTTCTGATAGTACACAATCACTTGATTTCAATAGTTTTACAGGTTTCATTTCCTCGCCACTAGTGATAAGGGATTGCTCTAGAACTATTTGTTCTGAATTATAATTTTTATCGTTGGACATATTATCACTAGAGAGATATTCAGATGTTAGTACTGATTCATTTTTTAGATTACTTTTGCTATTAACGATTTCTTCGCTAGCTATTAATGGTATGGAATCAGATTTACCTTGAATAGTTGTGACTTCTGATATCTTTGGTATTGCAAATTCAATATTTTCATTTTTGTCCACTTCAAACGCTTCACCTGGGTTGCATATTTCGTCGATCACGTTAATAATACTGAATTCAGTATCTTTGTTGTTGTGGTAAGCACAACCATTTAACAAAATATCGTTTGATTTGAGGACATTGTTGTCTTTAAGATATTTTTTTTCCCATTTATAGTTGTCAATATTATTACATGAGTCTTTATGACATAAAACATCTGAAAAAGATACTGTTTCATTCACATTTTTAGAATCAATACTTGTAGTTTCGCCTTTTGTTGAGAGTCCACGTTCTGTTTGTTCAGTGTCCTGTCTAAGCATAAATTGATCTTCCATAACATTCGTATTTTTTTCATCATTACATTTTATTTGTTTGTCATTGCTTTCTTTGTTAATTTTATATATTTGAAAGTATCTATTAGTATTATTTACTAAATACTCTTCTTGAGAAACATCTTGTTCTGAATTACATTTATTTTCTCCGTATTCATGGTTCCCAATATTTTTACTAAAGCCTGTTTCACATAAAACCTTAGAAATAGAAATATCACTACTTCTTTTAGCAATATTTTCTTCATTTGCAACGTTTGGTAAGCTATTTTTTGCATATTGTATAGTAGTTACGATATTTGTTGAATTCTCTTGGCTTTTTCTTTTCTCATTATCCTGCAATTGTGATGGTAATTCTTTAAAATTTTTAATATTATCCTTAAGCTCTTGATCGTTAATCTCCAGTTGCTTTTTAAGACTGTTGTCTTTAATTGTAAATGTTTGTAATTTTTCAGAAATTTTATCAACTGGCAGATTATCATTATTACGAGAGTTTTCAACACATACAAGTTTAGAGACAAAATTATGAATCTCCAAGGTAGTATTTGTATTGTCATTTTTATCAACAACGTTTTCATCAAGATTTGATTCGTTAGCCATTTCATTAGAATGATTTGCTATACCATCTTCTATACATCGAAGAGGAGTTTGGACGATAACTGTTGGGTCATCTGGTTCTCTTATTGAATTTTGTACTGTATTTGCTTCTTGATTTTCAACAACCAGCTTTACAGGTACACTTACACCACAAAATGTGTTTTCGTCTGTCTTAAAGATTTTGCAACTATTTCTTTTATCAGACATATTATGTTTTCTTTTCAAGTTGTGTGTCGGGCTATTAAGAGCTTTATTTTTTTGAATAACATATCTTTCTACTATATCCTCATTACTTGTAATCAACATGGACACAAGACTAAGGAGAGATGGGACTTGAAACATAATTTTCTGCTCTTCATTTTTCTGCCTCATATCACAAAATTCTAAATCACTGTCACAATCTGTTGAACTGTCCATATTAATATCAGAATTTACATGTGAATTAAGCACAGCTTTTATAAATGTCTGCTGATTTATTTCTAAACTATGAATAGAGGCTTTTGTGCTTAATAACCAATCGGAATTGCAAAGGCATTGGTCAAAAAACGACGAATAACTGCTTTGATTTCCTTGAGACACAAAATCTATAATAATGGAGGGCGAGTCTGGTCTTAAGGTAAATTTATCATTTTCTGTAAAAGATAAATTTGAACATGAATTCCTACTTTTAGACACATCAAAAATATCAGGTTTTATTGCAATATCATGCATTGACGTTAAATATTCCTGCTGCATTTTTATTTTTGCATCTAAGCTGTGTATTGTTGATTTTGTACATAATATCCATTCGGAACTGCAGCGCTCAAATGATGGTAAAAAACTGCCATTTTTTACTCTTAAATCAGCAGCAACACTGGGGGATTTTGATCGTAGAGTATTTTCTTCTACATTAATATCTTCTTCATTTACAGGAATATCCTCAAGCGCTTCTGGTTCTTTTATTACGCCATCAGAATAATTGGTATCAGTTGAATTTAATTTTTGATCACATCTTGCTAACTTAACACGACAAACATTATACAATTGTACTATTTGTGACTCCAAAAGTGTTGATTTTATGTTTTTCAGTAAGCCCGAATCTGTTTTAGATTCCGAATAAGATTGTTCAGAATTTATCTCACTTTGCTCCATGCCATCAAGTGTTTTAAGATTATCTGATATATTATTTATTTCTTCGCATTCGTTTGTAATATCACGAACTTTGGTTAGACTGCCAATATCATTACATATGATGTTATGCACTGACTTTTTAGGACTTTCCATCATGTTTTTAACGTTATACTTATGTATTGAAACGGTACACTTTTGCGAAAATTTGTTTTGATGTTTTTCATGTATTTTTGAATCCATTGACTTTGTCTTATATGTTCCAAATTCAGTTTTAAAATAATAAATATTTTCATTCTCATCATCACTTAATTCTATGACTTCTGTGTGGACAGGATTAGGTATTTTTGTAACAAGACTAGAGACGGTTACTTCATTTTTATTAGTATTATGCTTGGAATCAATAATGTGTTTCACATTTACGGTACAACTTTTGCTCAGAAGGACATCGGTAGTGAGCAATGATTTTACTGTTGGTTCCGACAGAACTGTCTTTATATCAACTTTTAAATTACCAGAAACTGTTGCGCGGAATATATTGCCGTTCGATAGTTTGATTCTTAGCGATTTTTTCGTCAAATCACCATTCAGCGATGGTAATTCATTAATTTCAGTGACAGAAACTTCCTTTACTGATTTTTTTGATTTCCGATTTGATTTACATGTATTCTCGACAGGACAGTCTAAGTGACCTGTATTTTTTAATATACTTGCAGGTTCTTTATTCAATAAACAACAATCTGATACCCTTTTTAATGATTGTAAATTATTTGTTGGTTCAGAGTCTGTTAAATCAATTGTATTTATTGCTGCAGATTGGACATTTAAATCTGTTTCACTGTTATCATGTATTGTCTCATTTTGAAATTGATTAATATCTTTTTGCATACTGTTGACATTGATTTCTTTATTAATGTTAGAAACATCGTGATATTGACTTTTCTGTATTTTCATGACGGTACTATCAGTAAATGATTTGATTATGAAATTTTCTGAAATTGGTTTTATTGCGGTTTTATTAACCTCGGCTGTATAATTAATGTTAGTTTTTTGCACTGTGTTAAGTACGATAGGTTTAAATTCATCAAGTAGTGTACATTTTGAAGTTGCAAAAGAATTTGAAGAACGCAAGCGTGTTGGATAATTATTGCTTTTTTCTATAAAGCTTTTGCTGCTTAGAGGTGATTCTTCAGCGTTAGTATTTCTGCTTGTTTCATTACCATAACTACCTATTTTCAGTTTTTGTTGTGCTGTACCCGTTTCGTCATTTTGATTAGAGGTAGTAGATGTATTATCATTTATACATTTTTTTAAGTCAATCGGAGCATACGTAAGAGCAATGGGCTCTGATGCTATATAATGGTTAATTTTTCTATGTATAATTGATAACCGTTTATTGCTTAGCCTTTCTATCTCTTTATCAGACGGAATTTTGTAATCTAAAGAATATTTGTTTTTTTGGTATCTCATGTTATCAGTTATTTCGTTGCCCTTTGATATCTGAGTTTCTTGAACTTGGAATAGTACTTTCCTCTCACAAAATTTTGTGGGCATATTACTGATAGGGGTATGACTGATAGTGGATGATTCTAATTTCTTTTCATTGTGAGGTAAATCGAAATTATAACATGTTGTTGTCGAGCTGTTAGATGTTATATTATTTTCGCTCTCATAAACCTTATCAGCTTTTAAGTTAGTACTGAGTTTTGACTGAGGTTCATCTATTATGACCGGTTGTGGTTCACAGATTACGTCTTTAGGCAACAATCGATTATCACTGCATTTATCTATTTCTACTGACGCTTCAACACAAAGCTTTAAGTTATTTTCTTTATAAGATTGATTGCAGCCAATTATGTTTTCTAGGTCTTTTTCATTATTTGAAACATCTATTCCAGCGTCTGTACCAAAATTAACATATTTAATTTGATTTCGACTTTCATCTACAGTAGAATGATTTGTTTCCGTTTTGTCAGTTTCAATTCCCACATTCGTTGCAAATTCTGCATCAAAAATTTGATCATAGATTTCACTTAAAATAGAAGGACTCTTATTTTTATCTTTATAAATATTCTCAGAATTACTTTCAATCTCTTCAAATTTTTCATCGGGTGTATTAAGTACTTTTTCATATTTTGATTTTCCATTAATACTTTTTGGCATGTCTGCAGCAGTTTGATGACCTTCGCTTATCTTTGGATATACAGTCATTATTTCTCCATTTCGATGTATTAATCCAGTTTTAGCTATCGAGTTTTTTGTTAATAATTCATCATTATGTTGAATCTTTTCCTCCAAAATATTAGGACTAGTTATATCTATATTTCGGTCTCTTATCTGATTAGAAGAGATAAGAAGAGCTTGTCCGTCAATCAAATTTGTTTTTAAGGTCTGGTCATATTGATCATTACGATTAATAGTGTTACATAGAATATTTTCTTCTTTGGGTCTAGTTGATTTGATTGCGCTATTAATTTTTGTATAATTTTCGCATACTTTATATCTATTTAAAGTTGATAGACTTATTACATCGGGTTTTTTATTTGCACCAATAATATATTCATTAGAATAGTGCGATTTTCGTGGATTAGTTGGAGCTGCGTCTGACGTATTGTTTCCAATGTTATTCAAATTTACAACCTGCGCAGTGATACCAGGCGAATTAAATGATGCCGCGCTTTGTCGTTTTAATAATTGGTTATTCACATTTGACAACGGCAATTGCGTCTTAATTATTGAAATCGGTTGATTCAAATGAGATATAGTATTTGTTGGTTTTATAAGCATAAGATTTTGAACTTGATTTAAGTGAGTTGCGTTTTTTAATACCAAAGTAGCTGGATGGACTCTATTTATTGGACTGGCAGTGCTCATATTATTGACGTTACCACTAAAAACAGGTGCTTCTTTTTGTGTGTAAGATATTGGCCTCTCAGCTATAACTGAAGACCGATTTTCACATGCATCAACCTTAGTGCAATATTTCTCAATGTTGGTACCCGAAGATTTCGTATAAGGGGGCAGAATTTGATCTGAAATAATGCGTAATTTTGGCTTAGAAGCAGAACCTTGTAGATTTTCTTTTATCACTGAACAAGTCCTAGTTACAGGATTAAGCAAACTTTCTGTAGAGAATTTTCTAGATGTTTGGTCCATATTATAATTTACTTTGCTTGATTGCACTATGTTTATTTCTTGACTACTGTTAGATTTGGGCGTTTTTGCTTTATCTGTCGTTGATGTCCTTACGCGGGATGCTCCATATAATATGTCCACCTCTGAATTCAATGGCGAACTTTCTTCTATTTCTTGTCGTAGTTCATCGTCTATTAAGTCATCTAGCTGATCATAGTCAGAATTATGCATATGCGACATTATGACATTATTAGTTTTTAATGTTTTAGGCATTGTTAGATCCAATGATTTTATATCTTTAGAAATAGATTTTTTGGCAATCTTCTTAACAATAACTGGTTGATTCAACTTTTGTGCTATTTCATTTTTTATAGCGGTATGTTTGGAACCAATAATTGGCCGGTCTTTTTGTTTAGAAGGTATTTTAATGTGTTCTCGAGAATCAATACTTTTTGAACTGAGTGCATATTTACGCCAGATATCTGCACTTCCCTTAATATTTGCATTTCTGTTTAATGTCATTTCAAGGGCATCTATACCCTTTTTTTCCGACTTTAATGATATTAATTTATTCATTACAAACTTCCAGTCTTCTGTGTTTTCTATTTCTCCTTCTTTATGTATGCTTGTTCTAGAATCATTATTTATATTGTACTGGTTTGAGTAAGACTCGACAACTTTATTGATGTTTTCTTGCTGCATTGTTACATCATTTATTGTGTCTTTATTCACAACTCCAAGCATCACCACTTTATCATTATTGGACTTATTGCCAACGTTTAATGGTAATACGTCTGATAATTTTTCTATGGTTGTGTTTGGATATTGACTTTTCCAATTACTACTGACCTCTAAATTCTTCTGATGGATAAGATATTGCAGGTCAACAGGTGTCATAGTCTTGGGGTCTTTTTTAATTATAACTTTGTTTTCGACAATTTCTTTCGTAGATTTCGAAACATTGACAATATTTAATCTTAAATCAATGGCTTGCCTAGCTGATGAAGAACAAGGATTAAGAATATGTTGTCCTTGTTTGTTCGATGGAGATGGATTACCTCTGTTGATAGCGCTATTTCTTTTGGGCGCTTTAGATATAAATATTTCACCTTTAGCTTGTAGGTTGTTAATTTTGTTTAATGAATCGTTATCAATAATTTTAACCATCTGTGTTTTTACTTGTTCTTGTTCAATTAATTGTTTTTGTTTCATGTCTGCTTGTTTGTTTTTATGCATATAACTTAATCGGGAGAATGTATTTGGTACATTATCGCCACCGCGTTTTTGAGGTATTAAGTGTTTTTTAGCTTCGACTATCGGCAAATTCTTTTGATGTAATTTTAATATTTCTGAATTCAATACACTGCCACCTGTTGCATTATTAATGTCTTTTACAGAATTGTTATTATAACTTTGATCTGATTTCTGTTGAATTAAATCTGTTAGCAATGGATTTCTGATGGCAAGATCAGACTTTACTACCTTTGCTGTATTTGGTTGGTTCTGTCCTGTTGCGTTTAATGTAATTGGAATATTTTGAAGCTTTAAAAACTCCTGAAACTGTCTTTGGTGTGGATCAGAGATAAATAAACCAGATGTAGCAGCCTGAGTTCTGGCAAATTTTTGAAATTGTTTTTGACTCGGAGCAACAGACAAATTTCTGTTTGAAACATTCATAGCACTTTTTTCGGACCGTTTTAGGTGGTTGTTTATCTTTTCAAGATCGGTATTCTTACAAATATTAACATTGGGTGATGCTTGTAGGACTTGAGACTTGACTTCCGGTCTGTAAATATTACTATTTGGACTACCAAGATCATTTCCAAAATGGTTTAATGCTTGTACATTAATGTTATTGACATCTGTTTGTTTGTTATGTCTAAATTGCAGAAATTCCTTTAATTTATTTTTCACAAATTCAGGTTTTTCTGTATATTGTTGTCTATTTGTGTCATATGCGACACCCAAATTGTCAAATGTCTTTTCAGGTGACCCAATTTCGTCCATTAAAAATAGACCATCAAATAAAACATCTTTCGTACCATTTGCTTCAGAGTTAATGGAAGCAAAAGAAGATTTTCCTTGGCTGTCGTAATCACTGTCAGTTACTGAAGCATGTTTAGTTCTTCTTACAGTATTTTGTTTTCGCCTTTCTTTCATTGGTTCTATTGCAGCACCCAATGCATTTGTACCAATGAGATTAGAAGTATTATCATCCATTCCAATTTGCAGCTCTTGCTTTAGTAACATTTCCATCTTTTCTCTCTTTTTTCGTTCTCTTCTTTCTTTTCTTTTTTGTTTCTTTTGTAATTCTATCTCCTGATCACTTACACTTAATTTCTTTGACTCTAGGTCATCGCTCTTTTTAGATTTAGATTTTTTCTTGACTTCTTCATTCTGCTTTTTACTTGTTTTTTTACTGTCATCCGAAAAGTTTAGATTATAGATTGGTTCAGTGTCTAATGTTAATGGATCAATTTCTTCATCAGAATATTTTGGTGCATTTTTCCTCGTTTTTGGTTTGTTAGAAGTTTTTGTTGAGTCTACTGTGCTTATAGAGCAAGTACTTTCACATCCTTCCGCATAATCAATATTATTATCTGACCAAATTTCCTCGTACTCATAACCTATTCAACATAAAGAAATAGATATTAATAACAACGATTGTTTTCTTTTTCGTCTAGCCTCCCGAGAATTTTTGGATGTTTATTTAACGTTTATTAAAGATATAAATTTGTTGATTATTTGAATATATTCTACACTTTATATGAAGTCAATAAAATATAAGTCTGAACTCTGAAAGACTAAACACATACCTTTTTCTATACCATAATAATTATCTTCATCATCCTGCTCCTCAGGCAAATGGTCATAGGATTTAGGGTCCAAATTTAGGTATTTAAGTTCCGTTGTGAGAGCTCGAGTGCCCTCCTGTGTCCTTTCCTTATACACACGACAATTCTCAAGCAATGTATCTCTGTAACACAAGGATACAAATTATTATAAACATGATCATAATGTTCGGCTTAAAATAATAAGAAACGAAAGATTTAAGGGTTAAAAGTTACGCACGATTTTCCCAAAAACTACAAGTCCTAAAGAAAAAAGTTAAATAGCAAAGTTGCTGGTACTAAATAGATGTAGTCTGTGGTGGTTTACCTGTCCATATCCCAAGATAGAGTTTTAACTCTTGGTCCAGAAAGTAGAACAGCTAAGTCCTCGCATAGTTCCGTTTTCAAACCCAAAGCACCACACTCAGTATCGAACATTGAAGACGACAGAATATTTGTCTGCTTTTGGGTCTGTTTCAGATTGAGCGTTTCCGAAGTTTTAACGAAATTGGACGACGTACGGCTGTCGGTTGCCCAACTACCGAACTCTGAAGTCACCTCTGATGTTTCTTGCTGTAATACGTAAAATATTGTCGTTAATACAGAATAATGAATTTTTTTTAATCGAACTATGAATAAAAAAATAAATATGCTTGCTATCGCTCACGCGCTGACTCGATTTGACACGTGTGAGAGTGAACAGCAGTGGCGAGGCGTGTAAACAACTATATTCCTATCGGCTTTACTTTTGATTCAGTGTTATTAAATTTTCTTATTGCACTGTGCTGTATGCAGTCCCTTGTCCCATATCTAGCGACTACGGCTTCCCTCTCGAGCAATCACACCCTTTGCTACTGGTGAACAGCATAATATTAGGTTGGCACTGCAACCAGGCGCAGAATGGTTATAGTACCAGCCCTTGAACCTAACTAGGGTTACTTATCAGGCATATAGTAAGGGAGTGGCAACAACTTTAGTAGACTATAATACAAACGAGGGCTCGACGACAACGGCTGAAACCTTACTTTGGGTGACTTATCAGGCGTGGTTAGGGGTGGCAACGCCGCCACCAACTCGTACATATTCGCGGACGGGTGCAACGAGAAGGCTGTCAGAAGACACTCGCAGCGTAAACGGGAGCTAGACGACAAAACTTCCCCTAACTGAGTAAACCATCCACTCAGCGTGTGTTGTAGCGCGCACACTTCAGGTTCCTGGAATAACAATATTGACTTCATTACAATCATGCTATCAAAACAAAAACTTCACAGATAAGCCACACTTTTTATGATCGTTAGATTCTTGAGAGATCTCGAGATAATCCAGAGGTACAGTTACATTTTGGAAATGAAATAAATGAAATATTTCTATCATTTACCTTATCTTTCTCAAGTTTCAGTCTTTCCAATTCGTTCATGCCTGCAGTGATAGCACGCACGTACAGCTCACAAATGAACGGCTGTCGGTCTATTTTATCTTTACACTGTAATACAAAAGCAATAGAAACGAATACTGTTTGTACTACATTATATAATATGAAAGATTAAAATCACATTTTTAA
>DWAK01000036.1:0-17365 GCA_018230145.1 Lepidochrysops patricia
TTTTATCTATTTTAAAATTCTTTCATTACAAAGAGCGATTGAGACAAGGTAGCAAAGGCTTAGTTTGTAAAATGTGTGAGCTCGCCCTAAACTTGATTAGATTCTTGTTTGAGCGCACCCTAACCGATGTTTTATAGTGCTGGACAGTGTTTTACGATTGTCACATTTAATTACTTCATTGCCGGCAATTAAAGTTTGGTAGAAAACAGCTTTTATATGTTTTACAACCGTATTTGAGCAAATAAAACTTGTATTGCACTTTATTTTTACCACACACGCTCGATAGTGTTGTTCAATGAATTAATCGAAGTCGATATTGATTATTTTGTTTCGAAGCTTCTATGAAAATAAACCACCGTTGTCACCCGAGGTAAAATAGTAAATAGTAAGGTGAAAATACAGCATCTAGGACCACCTAGGAGAATTTTATAATATAATTTGTTGCAAACTGTGACGGTGGCAAAATTTTATATCAATGATGTTTTCACTTTTCACAAACAGAATCTTCATTTGTATAATGCATATTGATAGTACAAAAAGGAATCTTTGTAATTTTATATAAAAATATAATTATTTTGTATTAACTAAGTAGGTTTATGAATATAGGTACATTAAACATCTATACTAATATTATTATAAAGCGGAAGAGTTTGTTTTTACGTTTAAACGCGCTAATCTCAGGAACTACTGGTCCGATTTGAAAAAATATTTTTTTGTTGGATAGCCCATTTATAAAGGAAGGCTTTAGGATATATTACATTATTCTGCGACCAATAGGAGCGGAGCAGTCATAAAAAATGTCTGCGCGGCGCGTAACATTTTACGTGTCTCAAAGATACCTACTAATAATCGCGGAAGAAGTCGCGAGGAATAGCTAGTAATATTATAAAGCTATGTACATTTTTGTTGCACTTTACAGCCTTAACTTTTTAATGTTTGTTTGAAATTCCGCTTTCAAAAATAACTCAAATTTTGATTTAAAGACCACCTACAAAGCTTTGGAGATGTTATCCAAATCTTCTAATGAATACCCGATTTTATTAACCATAAAGAAATAGCATAAAATGCGAAAAGATTTGATGACATTGAACTTAGTACATTTTAAGGTTCTGGCGATAAAAGTAATGGACATCACTCTGAAATGAGGCAGATTTTTGCTTCGTAAATAATAACAATAATTGATATTTTGTAAACATTGAAAAATATTTTTTTATTACTCATGCGCTTTTGCATTTAGTATAGAGCCGCTTACGAATGATTTAAGGGTGCCGTAAATTTCGAAATATTATGTAATTTGAAATTTGTAAATTCGGATGCGTTAAAAGTTTAGCCGCACTCGTTTTCTAATTTCGAACACCGTAAGCGAACTTTCAAATTTACGAATTCTCAACCGCAAATAGTATTATTTTTATCCCGCGTTTGTATAAAAATAGTAAATTGCACTCGTGCGGTTTTGTCGAGTGCCCACTCGAGCAAATGAACTTTCTCTCGCTTCGCTCATGTATCTTACTTCTCCCGTGCGTAATCGACAACTTACCGCACTAGTTGCATAATGTACTATTATAGGCAGAATCAAAAAACCATTATATTTGCATATTACGTTTTCTAACTTAAAACATAAGTTACGGTTCACATAAAATCTAATTGCTAGTACCTATATTGCAATTACAATATTAAATTATATTCTCTAATTAATAATTTTGTATCAGAAGCGGCTTACAAAGTTCAAGTGGAACTAAATGGCGATTTATATAATATTGTTTAGCTTATTTATGATGAGATGTTTTATTAGAGTAATATCGACATAGCTGCCGCTAAAACAAGTGCTGCAGTTGAATCGCATAATATTATATACGTATAAATACGTCTTTCAACCATATCTGCAATCGTTGCGGTCATTGTGATGTTTTTTACACTTTTAGTTTTTGCGGTCTATTTTTCAGTGGCTTGGCAAAGGTAATGTTTTTAAGCTGATCAAATTGGATCTTGTCTTAAAATACTTACAATGTTGCAAATAGGGTTCTTATGAATCACGAATAGACCAGCGGAACCTAGGTAGGTTCAAGCTAAGTAAGGATAATCTATTACATTTAATTGATGAGGTAATTACAAATACTATCCAATGAGGTGTAGGTATATGTACCGGAAACGGCTCCTTAAGCTTTATTAGGAAAACTATATTATCTAGTTCAATATAAGAATTCCATCAGGAAATAAATTAGCAATGGTCTTTATTTATATTTATTTAACAAACTAAAAATAGACTATTTGTCAATTCCTTCTTCACATTGGAGCGATTTTATAAAGGTTAATTAGTTAGCTGACACCCTAGAATAACACATAGGCTACATATAAACCGCTGGATACACCATGGGGCACAGCTGGTGTGATTTAATTTCATACATTATTGCACTTTTTAATGTTATAGTCGTTTCTATCGTCATTTCTGAGAGTAGACAGTTGTCAGTGTGATCGTGTGATACAACTCATTTGACGCCCACCTTGTGTGTTTCTGTCCGTTTCAAATTAGTTTTATTAATAGTTAAATCGGAACCGGTATGTATGATAATATCATTACCCATGCCTGCGCTTATTGCTTTAAACATGGAAACAAAATAATTATGAAAGAGTTGCCGTAGACTTTTAAACGCGTATTAGTATTATATAAAGAATAGATTTTTTTGTCCTTCTTTCACGCCCTATTTAAGCAACCAACCAACCAAAGCTTGATTTTCAACTTACGGTTACTTGAAAGGATTGGGGGGTAACAAAGGCTACTTTTTTTCCTGTAAAATCATCATGTTTCCTAATGAGGTTTACAGGAATATTCGTATTTTTACATAAATTGAAAAGCACCGAAGCCTCGTGGCTCGTGTTGTATTGGATTTAAAATAATTACAACAAATAATCTCAATTTCACGCCGTAAGATCTGATATTAAAACTAGGCGTTTTGATATTTAAGAATACATACATGTATACATACATTTAGCACATGTATATGACACGTGCTAAAACATAAATTATATACATAACTAGCAACGCGCCCCGGCTTCGCACGGCTTCCTTATTAATTCGTAGAAAGCTCCCAGATGGCTTAATTTTTTCGACACCTTTAACAAATTTCAAATTATTGTACTCAAATATACACAAAAATTAAACAACTTATACATATAAACTATCCGGAAGAATCAGCTAATCGATTGGTGAAAACCGCATGACGTAAATTCGTGCAGTAGTTTTTAAGTTTATCGCGAACAAACAAACGGACAAACGCGACCGTTATTTTATAATATATGTAAAAATTACAATTAAGTATCCACCATGCTTTAACTGAATCGTATAAAATTATAATTAAACGAAATACATATAAAATGAAATAAAAACAGTGTCGTATTTCACTACCAACAATGCCTACTACTACTGCGCCGCCATAAATTTAAACTCAATCATGATTAATCATTCATTTGTACAAAAGCCTTTTAAATAAATGTCCGCGTTGATTTAAAGTCTCAGTAAAAATAACCTTTTTGGCAGTCGGTTAAAATAAGCAATATGTCACGAATAAGACACTCTAGAGTTAAAAGTGAACAATATGCTGATTTGCCAATCAACATGAAGGTCGTAGGTATTTTTTGGCACAATTTAGTTGATAGCGGTACTAGTTACGAGAGTAACTCAAAGGTCCAAAAGGTTTCACATTACCAGGGTCCTATCGAAAACTACAGTTATAGTATATTATGCAACTAGTGCAGTAAGTTGTCGATTACACACGAGAGAAGTTGGACGCACGAACGAAGCGAGTGCGTTCATTTTCTCGATTGACAATACCGCACGAGTGCAATATAATATATTTTATCACTAATGCGCGTCATAAAAGTAAATATTTCAGCGCCCGTCATTGCGGTTAAAAATTAAAAAAATCGCGAGCGGCGTTCGAAATTCGACAACGAGTGCGGTTAAACTTAAGTGTGCGGCTAAGTTCTATACCAAACGCAAAAGCATGCTGGAAGTTGTACTAACGCCGCATGAGTGTTAAAAAATAATGAATTTGATTCGGCTAAGTGAAAAGTTTGAGAGTGTTTTAAATTATTCTCAGTATTTTTTTAATATAGTGCTTGAGTTGCTCATTTTCCGGTTATTCATTTAATTATTATAACCACATGTTTATAAAATTAATGTGCAATATTATCACAGGTCACAAAGGTCGAATCCTCCGTCAAAACACTAAAATCTTCGAGAAAAATGTCACAAAAACAATACCCTTTTATCACCCTTTTAAGGTTTTAGCCCCTCGACTTAAAACAAACAATTTGTAATCCTGAATTATGCGCTGCCGAGCGCATACATTTAAAAGATATGAATCTATATTGTGATGGATTTTTATGAACTTTTATCGATGTGTATATTTTAACGCCCAACGTCTTTTTCTGCCATTGTCAACGAAAATATGGGTCTTGTTTCGGTTTGGTGACGTATGGGTTTCCAAAATTAATTTTGGTGACACTCTGATCAGTGATCTGACCAATATAACTGATTAAAAACTAAATTAATCGATAAATCTAAATTCGATATATTTTGATGATTTCGATGAATTATAAGCGCCATGTAGTTCTTTTCTGATTTTAAATGGAAACATTTTGATCAACTCGAAATTTAAATATAAAATCTTGATAATATCAGAATTTATAACAAAATAGAAGCTAGTGTTGAGCAATACGATGTCGATGTAATAAATAAAAATATCGATGCCTTATCGTCGACCTTTCGAGGCGACCATGACTATTTGTCACTTGCACGACTCCTGTACGACCAACATGCTGATTCGCATCTTATTTTGTCTTTGCTTTCAGCTTTATCAACCTAAAATACACTTTATTGTATTGTAATAAAATCTAATTTTAAGGTTGATGATGATCGTCACCAATTTAAGTTATGCCCGAGAACTGAGGATCTAACAACATCCCTATCACCGCGGTGAACATTGCTTGAATTCTTTCCAGATATTTTATTTCATGCAATATTTCAATGTTTCACTTTTGTTTTTGTTCGTGAATGAATAATATTGTACTATTATGTCATCACTAGAGGCTGGATATAAAAATGGAACGTTTTCTTCTTCCTTTTTGAGTGGAATAATTTAAGAATAGTCATTTGAGAATATATTAATAATAAGTCAATTAAGACTTTAAGTATAAAATATAATTAACAATTTTATTTTAAATATACTTAAACAAATAATGACCAGTCTTAAGAGTTTGCTTTTGCAGCTACGCTTTTAGATTAAAGTAGCCGCAACGACAGCATACATAATAGTTCTCATTTAAATGTATGCGTTTTCACGCCGCTAATCAATTTCCCGCGAATGCCTACTCGAGTGGCAACTTTGTCAATAGTACTGGTACATTATGTATGTATAAAATTGAAATAGATATATAGTGAGGTATAAAATTGAAACTGTTATTTCACATAATTTTAATTACAGTCTAGTGCATACAACAGTTAATGATACCATATTTCATGAATATCATTAAAATGTTAAGTATTTACTTAATGAGATTTAATAACGGTCATTAGTAATAAACCAATGCGACCATACTAGGAGTGAGCATGGTTTTTGTTTTGACTTGCGTGGGCGCTCGATCGAATAGAATGGTCTTTACTAACCACAGATATATTTAATAGACGCCACCAAGATATCGTCTTTCTTACTTGTCTATTTAGTCGTTTCTTACTTGTTTCTTTCATTATGTAACCCGGTGACTATGATATGAATTGACGTAACTTTATTCTGATAATGAAAATACCTATTTATTAAGATTTGTAATAACTACTGAATATAACTCTCCACAAATATTCCTCTCGACCAGGACGACTAGCGACAAAGAGTCTTAAAATGGAATTATATAGATACTTAATCATTTTTAGATAATAATCACACAAACATGTAATTTTAGTACATTATTGTGATCACTTTAAGGTTACTTCCTCACCACTAGCATCAATTTGTAACATTTTTAGCATACATATTAATTTAGCATTGTATCTGATATATGATAATGCTATTATCATCATTTAACCGGAACTCTATCCACATTTTATATCTATGGTCAAATCGAATAAAATAGAGTATACGAATGGTCCACGAAATAATTGTTCAGATTTATCTCCGCGTGCTTTACGACTGGGGAATCTCAATGCATCGATGTAAAGCTGGAATTGGTTACAATTTTTGTAGTTGATTGAATTTATTATCACTGGCAACTGATTTATTTTGTTGTTTCCACTTCATGGTTTGGGTGAATTTAACGAAAGAAAATATGGGACAAGATAAAAAAAACAAAGCGCTAATATGTGTGAAAAATAAATAAGAATCCTTGTTATGATAGAGATGAAGAGTACGGTGTAGTTTTTGATAAAAGGCTTAACGTTCATAAGATTATTTTTATATATAGACATTAAATAATTAATGATATTAAAAACATGCTAGCAAGTGGCTTACACGATCATAATTATTACGAATGAGTTAATAAAAAAAAGAGATGAAGTGTTAATTTGATGCATGAATATAGCACGCTGCCATACTGAGCTAATGAGTATTAAACTCACTGGTGTAAATTAAAACAAGGCACTCGATAGACAAGCCATAATGATAGACGTCAGAAGTGATCCGGGTTATAAATTACGAATGAATAGTCCGATTATAATTCTAATTCATCTAATGAATCTAAATTCCGACTACCGAAATAATGGACATCAATCAAACGTTAAAGCCTTAATAAGAATTATCAATCAAAGTGTCCATAAGAATATGCAAACAGAAGAAACAAGAGTAAAGAATTAAGGGGAACATCGGACGTATACCTACTGTGCAATATGCAGGAATCGATTAGTCATTATTTGATTTAGTTCGGCCGGCGAGGACCCCGCGGCGTGCGGCAGGGGGTGCACGAGCGTCATCAGCGGACTTCAATACAACAACACCTCAATGACTTATAAATATGGACTCTAATCGAATTATACATTTACATATTTAGACACGTGTTTTTTGCGATGACCTTCAATAATGCAAGGTGTTTTGATGTTTTTAAAATTGATGTTGCTGATTGTGTATGTATAGGATATACATACACAATCAACAACATCAATTCTTTCTTCTTTCTTACCTATTGCTTTTCTCAATCTCAATATCTTTTTGCTTATGAAGAAATTTATAGAGAAAGTACATTCCTGTTACTTTGTTTACACTTTACATGTATTGATCGCTATAATATTGTCTTGTTGGATATAATTTATTTATCAGCGATTTTCATTATTCGCTCGAGTAGGAATCATTTCGGTTCAAAGTGCAGTGCGTTCATTTACTCGTACAGAAGTAATAAACATCGAGGGGGGTTAATTATGAATGAACCTCGCCTTAATAAGATTAAAGTAACACAAGTAATACGAAAGCAACATAATTTACTGACTTTACATGCTCATTTATGATTAGCCGGCGCGAAAGGGCAAATCCTGTATTAAGATAGGTAATGAGGTTAAATTGTCTATAAAACACTGAAATGAAATATGACAGTGCATGAAACAATGCAAACTAAATTCTAACAAAAGACAATAAAGGCGATATTACCACGAAAGTAGATCAAATTGCTGACGAAAGCGCGGTAGAAAATTAAGTACAAAAAGATGGAATATTTAACGTCGTAATACATAATGTGGACCCTATTTTTAACGAAAATAAGGCTGATATTTACAGCGATGATCTTAATGAAAGGAAGAAAGAAGTTAACGATGGATTGTGTGTAAGTCGGCACCCTGCTGCCGCGGCCCCCAACCGAGCTTATCACAGACAAGACATCGATTAGTGATCGACTGAATTCAATTGCGGAGAGACACGAAGCCGATCGATCGGATCGTATTGTTCGGTTTTCAAAAATTTGCATTTTAAGAACGTCACGACAAAACGCTGAATCACCTGACAAATGAAACGAGATGGTGTCAGATACAGACACGATGACCGTTGTTGTAATATGATTACTGTCAACTATTCGATGGCAGCCGATTTGGTCGGATTTAATTTTAATGCCACAAATAATATGTACAGGATTAACGCTTTGTCATGTGTGTAATCTGTAATTAATCTGGGATACATGATTTAATAGAAATGTTTTTGTATTGACGCTTATGTTATGACATTCTAAGAGTTCATATCATTTTTATCCTATTTGGGATGTTAATGTGACTGTTTTAAGTATTTTTAGGTCTGTTTACAAAAGAAGAAGTAAATTTGCTCGGTTTTCAACGTCTAGTATACCTAAAGTAATATGACATTTATTTCTTAAAAAAAATTGATGAACATAATCTTAATACACCCCAGTGTGTTAAACACATTAAATTAAAACAAAACAAATGAAAAAAAATTAAGTCAATTTATAATTTAACATGTTACCCGCTAAACTTATGTTGACCATTTAGTTAATTTATTTCAAGTTTCTAAAATAAGGCGTTAGTTTTCGGGATCATAATATTTTCGTTAATTTAAATAAGAAATAATTTACCAGTAAGATTTGTGGCTGGTTATTTAGCCGACTTTATTTAAATGGTATGCTGTATGCACAGCACGTTTTATGATAATTCATGTTAATACAACTTGGTCACCATACTTAGCTTTCATTCACACGAGTTTATTTCAATGTATAAAAGTGCACATAATATTATTATCATCATTTTGATAATATATTTTACATGGTTGTTGTAAATAACCATGACTTGCAAATATACTACCAAATTATTATTAATTGCCAATTTTTGGAATAAGTACGCTAAACGCTTCAAATAAAATTACCGAGTCCATTATATAAATTACCTGTATTCTTTTGAGATAAAAGGATTTGAGACTCTTTAAATTTTTATAAGTAGCTGCGTCAAACGCTGCTATAACTTTCAACCCGTATAAACGTGGTCTTATATCAACAAACACGTCCTGTGCACTTGTATGCACTTGAAATATAGGAGTAGATTGTATAACATGGGTTTTAATGTAGCACTTAATTGAGATACTGATGGAAAGTAGTGGGTTCTCAGGACATTACCTGCAGATTTGTGTCATCTCTTCGTCATCATCATCATCAGTGAAATAAGAAATAGTTAATAAGATTATCACGTAGATAGCGAACGTGAATTACTTAAATAATGACAGCTAGCTACTCAAATAATGATGATAATAATAATCATTAGGTATGTTTCTAGTAAGAAAATAAATAAATAAAATATAAGCTACGTAGTATATGTGCCAAGCCCACGGTTTTCAAAATCGCTCACGTCTTTAACAAAATGATGATAATGATGATTATAGTAATCATCATTGATGTTGATGTTGATAGAAATAATGCAAAGAATTTCCCGAAAAATATACAAAATGTATTTTCCCACAGTAACCGATTCCAAATACCTGATTCTAATCAAAAGGTGATTTTATTGTCAAATCATTTTTTATTAAAATGAATTAAATGTTATTTTTATATGTCATTATTTATGAAATGATTTGCCCAGTAGGAGTTTTAAATTGAAAATAATTTATGAGAATGACATAATTTATTTAAATTAATTTTAAGCATCAAAGGACTTTTAATTTTTGTCTTAAAAATGTACAAAATTTAAGAAGAAAACAAGAAATATATAGTAAAAGATTAATGTGTATCAATTTTAAATAAATATTTAATGTACATATTGTTACTTAGTTGTAATAATAAATGACCATATTATTATTATCACAATATTTTAATACTACGTGTTTGTTAGCGCGAGCCGCGGACGCGTTGATGTCTAACGTATCGCACGATTCATCTCTATGACACCAAGCACTTTAAAAACGTTCTCCAGACTTCAAATACTTACACTTCATACTAAAACTACAAACTTTGCGAGAGCTATCGTATGTGATTTATCGACAGTATTTGGTGTGCAGTAATTTTGATATTGCATTTTTTTGTATAGCTCTGTCTATACTTTTATTGAGTCATAGCCATGTACAACATAGAATGGTCTATATAGCAAGCTGTGACATGTTGTGAGTCGGCGGAGCGTGTGATTGAGTTAATTGTGGCGGCGCCGACTCATCCAGATAGCTCCACCGATATTGTAACGAGCTATGATTGGTCAGTTTTCGTACGCTTTTGAATTTTTTTACTAGCTTTTCGCTTTGATCTTAAAAAGAAAGTATTATAACAAAATAAAGAAAGACAGTCTGTGTGACTTTCTTTGGAGGTGGAGAAGATTTTTATCTTAAGCCTCATTAATGTAACTAAAATATAAAACTGCTTATACTATGCTTAATTCTATACAGCTTGTTATACACAAGGCAATATTATATTTATAATTACGTCACAATCGACAGGAGTCGCTAGCAATTCTTTATAAAAAAACTTTGTACTTTTACATTACATAATTTCACCTCCCTCCAATTGTCTTTGAGCTTTAAAAGCTTTGCGTATAGAAGTATAAAATTTTACCATAATAATATTATGGTAAACTTTATAGTTCTATAATATACCTATAAAGGTTTATAGTTTTATAAAGGTTTTCCATTAAACGATTTAAGTTAAATTACAACAAAATAATGTTACGGTGAAAGTTAAAACCTATAACCGGTTAAACCATACGGTTTAGCAACGGTTCAAAAGTCGCCCGTTTGACCCCGCGTGACCCCGCGAACTTGTTCATACATGACTCATGTGTAGTGTCACGTCAATGGTAAATTTGATCATCGATTTACAATTAAATGTTTGAACATTGAATAGAATCGATTTTTAATAGGGTTAAGAATTTTACCAATATGACGTCACAAAACATGAGATAGCAGCGAAAATGCGAAATTCAAGCAAGTTTCAAAAGGTGCAACAGCTTTAGATCTGTCGCTGTCGTTATGATGGAGAAGTCACTTGTAAATTAAGAACGGCAACGACAATTAAACATTGTAACAGTTATTGGTTTAGGAGTTGTGGTATTATAGTATATTATGCAACTAGTGCGGTAAGTTTTCGATGACGCACGAGAGAATTTGGACTACTATTTTTTATCACAAATGCGAGAATAAAAGTAAATTTATTATGTGCGAGAAGGATAGTTAGAGTGCGGGAAATAATTCATGCGTAATTGGCTCTATACTTGCCACAATAGCATGGGTTTATCTAGTACTTACACCACATGAGTGTTAAAAAAGCAATTTTTGGTTAGTTTTGGTACTAAAGGTAATTTATCAACCACTGGACAAAAATATTTTGTATGGATCATGCATAGGACCATTACAGACGCCGTTTCTGTTCACGCCTCGCCACTAGACATCTTCTGGCTGAGTCGATGATGATGATGTGCTGTAACCTTTCTCATTTTAAACTCACAATTTCCATACGGCGCGGTAATGAGCGGTATATTATGCGGGCGCGCGACAGCAGCCGCGGGCGAACTCGGTAAATTAAAAACACGTCAAATATTAAATTGGACCGAGACATCTATTAAGGAGTGTAAAGGTGTGTGCATAATGCTGAGAAGTTGTTTACAAAAGAATATAGGAAAGAGAAAAATAGTACTTCTTAATATTGTCATTTACTGTCCGTATCGTAAACCCAGCATGCAATGTTTATAGTGTAATGTATGTTAGGTAAGTAAAAAAAAAACGGAAAATATGTAAATATACAATTTATATATAAGAGTAAATGTTAAATAGTTACTAGTTTGGGTTGCATGGTAGGTACGAGGCGAAATATAATTATTCTGTCGTTTTTTTAACACACACGACTTTGTTAATTGTTGTTGTCTAATTTTTATTACAAGTAACGAAATACATCTTAAATACTCTCTTAATATGACAAGTCAATCCCTCTAAACCCATTATGAACGCGACGTAACCCCAACTAGATCTCAAGAAACAAGAGCTGGAAGGGTTTTACTTAATTCAGAAGCACAGCGGGTGTTCCCAAACCGTCGTGAAATATGGTCCCGGCCTGAGGCCTCAGATTCCTGAGTCCAGGCCAAATTAGAAACCTTAGGGCTGTCGCACACGTGACTTCTTAATTATGCCTAATGATTGTAATGAATTTCGAGATTTGTGTTTATGTTGTTTATGTAATTGTCGTTTTATTTTTTAATTTTTGAGGTTAGCTGTAATTGAAATTTTGATAAAGATTCACTTTATACTATTTACATACCTACCAGTGGCGAGGCGTCTATACAACCCCATTAATAACAGCTTCCCTTTTAAATTGGTGTTTCAAAATTTACTCATTGCACTGTGCTGTATGCAGTTGTATACATGCCTTATCTAGCGACTACAGCTTCCCTCTAAAGAAAACGCACCCTTCGCTACTGATACCTACGGCCTGATGCTGTCAAAACAACGTGTAAAGTTCTATAGAATTGTGTAGTAACTAGTAACTATATCGATACAATTATATAGGTACAGAAAAAATGCCAAACATTATTTCAAAATACTTTGACGAATAAAGATAATCACGTCATCCAAAGTCTGTTTCTTGTAGATATAAATTCCCACGCTTCAATACTATCATTTCGTCAAAACCTACAAACATCCTAACATATAATAGTATTTCAGAAAACAAATGCCATTAGCGAATCGTTCACCGCTCGGCTTCACAAAAGGCGTCCCATACATTTATCATACACAAGTGACGGCACAACAAGTCCCTAAAAGCTCATTTCAAATTTATAACTTCTGAGAAAAACTTAATTAAGTTTTAATAGAATTTAAAACGGGTGCTTTTGGTAGCCAAAAATAGGCGGGGGAGTTAATTATTTTCTTGTTAATAATGTTTTTATATCAATGTAAATAATGTTAAACGATACACTTCTGTTGGTTAATGACTTTCAAACAATGGTTTGATATTTTATTTTCGACTTTTTATACGTATCATATTATGTCTAGAATGATTTTATTGCATTTTTCGTTTAATGAGAAACTTATATTTTTTAAGGTGTATATTATAAGCTCTACCATAGGTTACAGGTACACATTAAAGACCAGGCATGCAATATGCTTAGTTGCCTTGCTTCGTAACAGTTTCACTTGGGTTCTTGTCTTTTGAAGTATTGGAAAAGGGAGCCTTCAAGTATTACGTAACGCAATTTGAGAGGAGGGGGGAGGGGGGAGGGGGGTCTCGTTAAACGTTACAGGGACGGGGGAAGTCTTTCTTACAACACGTTACGTAACATAAATACACAGGTGTTGCGGATTAAAAATCTCTTGTTTTATTTAGTATTATTGCCCTAAAGGCAATTCAAACTATACCAATGATGAAAACTATAACATAACTTTTTGCGACCTTAAGGTAAAAGTGATCACTTAAGTATTACGTAGGTAACGTTTAGAAAGAGGGGGGAGGGAGTGTACAGAAAAACGTTACGATGCGTTACAGGGGGAAGGTCAAAAATCTTAAAAAATTGCGTTACGTAATACTTGAACTCCTCCCAAACTCCCAAATCCAGATTTCTGTCATGGTGAAAACTGAGATATTCTTTTGTTTTGTTGAATTTTTTCTACCTAAGGAACAGTCGTGGTCAGAACCGGTGTACCACCTTATCACGTGTCAATAAGGTCTAAAAGAGATTATATGATCGCGACTACGTCACAGCCATGTCCTTAGTTTAAAAGTCTTTGCTCTCTGTTGAAACATAAGTTAACTGTACTTTTATAATTCTACTTTTACAATTAAAATACTAATTTATTGTTAATTTAAAGTAAACATAATCAGAGCTGTTAAATGTATGAGCGTGCCTACAGAGTAATCACGGCAAACAGGTGAACAGAGCCTGCGATGATAGTCATGAGTCATGACAATTTTTACATAAATTGATGCAGGAATTAGATCATAGATTTGGATTTTTTTAGTTACTTGAGTCTTGTTATACAATTTTCTAAAAATTATAGAATAGCACATATAAAGGCATGCTTAGCAGATAACAGGGAAGGCATAGTTGTTGATTAACAAAGAAAGCTAAGAAAGTCAAAAAGCTTTTTTTAATTATAAAAAATGCAAAACATAAACATACCTAGTATTAAATACTATATAGTATAAATAACAAATAATAAGTAACAAAAATTATCAAAATATTCAACGATTCTACGCTAGCATGCATTACTCTGCGCAATCCATTCATTAGTTTGTATCATTTGTAACGTCAATTAATAGTTGGTGTCAGCGCCGATTGAGCAGCAAACACGCGTTAAACACAAACAATGGCCCCAACTAATGATACAATGTACCGGTGGGCAGCTAATGATTGGACTGGTAATTATAATTTATCATTATCATCGTTTATATTGCTTTACTTTTAACATAGTATAAGTGGGATATCTCAGATAAATATTAATAATTGATACGCGCGCTACGACTAGATACCGTCAGCGTACTTGAAAAATGTGGCAACAAATCGAATTCGATACTTGAGGTCATAAGTGCCAAGTAGCCTTGTTTTTTCTTTTAGCGAGGTGTCTAGTCGTACCGCGCGGGAACCGATTATTATTAATCTAAGCAGGCAAACAAGTAGGTTTATAGCAAGTCGAAGGTCAAGCAGGTCACAAGGCAATTGTAAAAAAATCTTTTATTAAGCAATTTAATTAAAAACATTTGAAAATTTCAGTTTTATCAACGGTAAGTTTAATTTGTTAGAGATCAATTGCAAATATAATACAAAATTAATTGGTCTAATATGGTGTCACTTGACATTTAAATTTTGTGTTCATTATTTCGCTCGCTTTTCGGTGCAAATTAACCCTACGAAGCTTTCATTTCTTACTATAATATAAAACCCTACGATGAAAAGAAATCAGTTATAATAATATTATGATGACTATAACAAGATACGAACAATTAATTATTATGTGTAGTATAATAACAATTTAACAATGTCTTCAAAGCAATGCATTAGCAAGCAATTATTCAGTAATTTATTGCATTTTTATAAGATTTTAATAATGATAATGTTGGCAGTGATGGATTCTTTTGACACTTCTAATAGATTACACCGAAACGCAATATATCTGCCACCCGATAGTCAAAATTAAGATAACACCAGTTAATAAAATATCAGATTTAAACTGGTTCTTATTTGATATCAAATTAGTCAGAACTAACAATAATAAAGGACTTAATACCTACATCTTATGGAATTCCACAGTAATATGATGAAAGTACGTCACCAAAGAAATTCAAACCCGAACGGGATGAGATGATGTGAGATGCGGCTTTGTGTATAAAATCGATAAGTGATTTGAATATAAAGTCTATTTCACTGAAGCGGTAACCGGCTACCGCATAACAATTAAATATCCATTGTGTCTGGGATTCGAAGGATCGCGATATTAGATAATGTTATTTTCAAACAGAAGTATACAAGAGCAATTCAGAAGTGTACAAGAGCAACTCTATATACAAGCTATATAGAGTTGCTCTTGTACACTTCTGAAAATTTTATGCCTCTTATAAGTTACACTCTGTATAAGCATACTTTCAGTAACTCACGTTATACAATTACGCAAAAGGGGGTATCATAATTTTTGCATTTGAAGGACTCATTAAATCCCGCATAAACTGTCCCGCGTCGACAATGGTGTGATTTACGCAATTTGGCCGAAGTGGCGGGATAAATCATGCGAGTCGTAACAACCGCAGATTTATAACGCACAATTAAACTTGAGCAAATCTCAAATCGATTCGTCACGCGGGAAAATGAGATTCTGTTAGCAAGTGTATTGTCAATGTTGTACATTTTGAGCGAAGGGAACTTTATGTTTGCTGGGTAAATGAGGTAGGCGAGCAAACGGATCATACAAACAACAGAAAAATCGTTTAAATTATATTGATACAGGTTACAATATTACGTACGTTAAGATTTCTTCAAAGAGATGCCACAATTTGCTAGTTGAGTGTTTTTTTGATTGGGAAGCAAAACGCAAGCTGATCGTCCGAAGAAAAGCGAGTACGTGAGTCATCTATGGATGCTGCGACGTCAGGGGAATTCCGTCCGTAATACATGTGAGAGGCCCCAGAAGAAAAACAATAAACAATATGTAATCAAATCAAGTGATAAGGTTATAAAAGTGATGCAACAGATCTAATATAGTGCATATATAGACGTTTTTTTTCGCGTTTCTTTGATATAAAAGTATTCAATGATTATTAAATATATACCTATTTGTCTCAAAATCAAGATAAATTTTTAAAACACTACGGGCAAAAAAGTCGGTTAGCAAGTCATATTTACCCTAGTTTTCTTGGACCTTGCTGTAACACTCCATTTCTGTTTTAAACAACATAGACTTTAATATAATATTAAAACATAGGTACTTATATTATATAATCTAATTGCCTAAGAATACTTTGTATAAAATGATAGCGCGTATAAGGCGTGTAAATCTAATCTTACGTTACGTTAGCCCGTACATAACTTACGGCGTACAGTTAGGAAATGTTTATCTACTTGTTATACGATATCTTGACGAGGATGCTCCACGCGATACACGTAAAGACGGGCGTATACATTAGTGCAGCAGAATTGTTTTGAGATTTCCTATAAATAGCTACTAATAATATTTTTTATGATAGGGATTAAATATTAAAATGCTTAACTAGATTAAATGAATTCTGGCAATAATATACTTTTGAACATACGTATCTTTCTATTACGAATAAAGTATAATAATTTCTTTTTGTTTGTGCGACCAAATTATTAATTACTTAATCCAAATTAATTTTTGTCATTCATAATATGATAATTATGATTGATCAGCAGAAGAGGCGAAGCAAAGCGGCATTTGCCATTTTCAATTAGTGGAACCGAAGCCAGGAAAAGGAATTTTATCCTGGAATTAGATAAGGGTTAACGGATAAGGGTTTAAGGTATGAAGGCTTATTAAGGTAAGTTAATCTATTAGAACATTATGTTGAGTTATAAGATTCCAACGCTACTACTGGCATAGTATAACTCATGTGATACCAGTGTGTACACCGCCTTATTCTTAATGTATTGCTTATTTAAACGTTTGCACATTGTTTTCCATGGACACTAATTGTATGGCATGCATGTATTTGAATGTGTTACTGATTTCTCTTAGTAATTGACAAGAACTGCGTTATTCATGACGGTTTCTTACGCTAATAACTCACGACGCGGTTTTTTCCCGCGCCCGCCGCAGTCGCGATTATGCGGTTTTTTTTTTAAACTCACGAGATCGCAGATAAGCGCGGGATCGCAGCCACCGCGATCGCGATTTTCACCCGTAACCTTGGCAGGCGAAAACCGCGGTTGTATTAGATTTCTATACAAATCGCCCGCCAAACTATCGCAGAGCTTGCG